>CAUYON010106729.1:0-13372 GCA_963573935.1 Arctocebus calabarensis | reverse complement strand
CCCCACAGAATTAGTTTTTCACAGAACTTGGAAACTTCCAAGTTCCAGGAAGTTAAGTTTACAAATTCCTAAGGGCTGAGTCACCATGGAGAGGACCCTGCAAGTGTATCCTTGTGCTCTCCTTGACAAGACCTGTTCTCCCAGACCTCACCGTTCTGGGTTTCCTCTCTCAGAAGGAAAAGTAAAACTTTCATTTCTATAACCCCCTTTAACTATTTCCTTCCCTTTATCCAACATAATTAAGTATTGCGAAAGCATTGTTTGCAGAAGCTTATCAGTGGATGTAGGAAGTCTAGAGTCAGCATAGGAAAGGGAGCTCTGGATATTAATATACAATGTATAAACCTGAGGGCTATACATCATTGAAAATTGATCACAGTTAGTGACAGGTCTTTTTTTTTTTTTTTGTAGAGACAGAGTCTCACTTTATCACCCTCTGTAGAGTGCCGTGGCATCACACAGCTCACAGCAACCTCCAAACCTGGGCTTAGGCGATTCTCTTGCCTCAGCCTCCCGAGTAGCTGGGACTACAGGCGCCTGCCACAACGCCCAGCTATTTTTCTGTTTTGCATTTCTGGTATATGGGGCCGGTGCCCTACTCAATGAGCCACAGGCGCCGCCTGAGGTCATTTTTTTTTTTAACATCACCAGGTGTGGCAAGCAAAATAAATTGAGCTCTCCCCATCCCAAAAATCTCCGTGTCCTAATCCCAAGACCTGTGTATGTGATACCTTACATGACAAAAGGGACTTTGCAGATGAGATGAAGGTTGAGGACCTTGAGATGAGGAGATTAACTTGGTTTATCTGCCTGGGCCCCATCTACTCACATGGGTCCTTAAGATAAGATGAAGAAAGGAGGGACACTATGTGAAAGGAGTAGAAATCCCTACCAGTAACTCACTGTTACAGGCTTTGAAGATGAAGGAGGGGACCACAAACCAAAAAGTATAGAATTTCTCTAGCAGCTGTAGACAGCCCTGTCAAACAGCTGACAACCAGCAAAGAACTGAATTCTGCCATTGACTTGAAAGAGCAGGGAAAAGGATTCTTCCCTAAAACCACCAGAAAGGAATGCAGTCCTGTCCGGCAGGAAATACACATTACTGCAACACTAAGTAGTCACTAGTCACGGCAGCAATAGAAAACTACTATGTAAGGCAGGTGTTTTTTCCCCTAAGTCTTCCTCTGTGGGGACACTGATTACAAAGCCAGGATTCTTGTTTTGTTTTTTTTTTTACAGACAGCGTCTCGCTTTGTTGCCCTCGGTAAAGTGCCAAAATATCACAGCTCACAGCAACTTCCAGCTCTTGGGCTCAGGCGATTCTCTTGGCTCAGCCTCCTGAGTAGGTGGGACTACAGGTGCCCGCCACTACACCCAGCTATTTTTTTGTTGCAGTTTGGCAGGGGCGGGTTTGAACCCGCCACCCTCAGTATATGGGGCCAGTGCCCTACCCACTGGCGCTGCCACAGGCGCTGCCCAAAGCCAGGATTCTTGAGACAAGAAAAAGGTGAGAAAGCATAGCTCAAGGACAACTGGCTAATTCTGATATCCTAACTTAGAGACAGTTCCAGGGAGAGTGTCAAGCAGGAAGAGAGAAAATAAAGACGCTGCTGTCCTGTATTCCTCTCCTTAGCCCAGTAGTTCTTAACCTTCCTTATGCCGCAGCCCTTTAATACAGTTCCTGGGGGTCCCCTTAACGAAAGGGGAGATGTGGAAAGCACTAATCATATGAAATAACCATAGGAGCAAAACTGTCTAGCTTCACCTCTACAGAGTAAACAGCTACATAAACAGAAGCACCATTTACACTGGCCAAGCCTGAAGTACCCAAGGAATGAAGAATTGACACACACATGCCTACCTATATAAAACCATACAGGGCATGTGCTCTGTACACAAAAACAAGAGTCTGAAATATATGGGACAAGGTAAAACTCTCCCTACCTTCCAACAAAATCCTCCCATGAGTTCTCTTCACGTAAGTCAAAGGCTTCCCTTTCTATAGCAATCCAGTCTAGCGTCTAATGGCATATTAGTTTTTATTTAAATCCTAAAGAATTTGTCTCAATGTAAAAATATTTTTCCTTTCTCACATTTTTATAATACACAGAATCTTCTTCCTAAACAGAAATACCTTTTCTCTGAAATCTACTGCATTATCTAGTTTTGATTTTGTTAAAATTATCAAAGTTTTTTTCATTCCTTTTATCCTGCAAGTTGATATTCTAGAAGTGTCACTTAAATTAATCTGAAAATAAAACATCAGCAGAGATAAGAAAGAGAAAAAAAAAAACAAGTTTGGTTTATCTGCCTGGGCCCCATCTACTCACATGGGTCCTTAAGATAAGATGAAGAAAGGAGGGACACTATGGAAAGTGTCCTATCAGAGCCACTGGAAAGCTTATCTAGTGAGTAATAATTTATAGAAAAGGTAATTTATTATTTAACATGTAGGTTGTTTGTATCATTCACAGTATCTTTAGTGACAAAGGACAGCAGATACAATTAAGAACTACTGGGTGCCTAAGATACTTTATCACCTTTCTTGTGAGGAAACTAGAGAACCTTATAGTCATTAATCCATTAATTCTAGTAACACATCTTCGAAGATAAGAGCAAAAGTTCTACTCGTTTAAATATTTATTTTGGGTCTGTAATCCTAGCACTCTGGGAGGCCGAAGCAAATGGATTGTCCTTAGCTCACATGTTCGGAACCAGCCTAAGGAAGAGTGAAACCCCATCTCTAAAAATAGCATTGTGGCGGGTGCCTATAGTCCCAGCTACTTAGGAGGCTGAAGCAAGAGAATTACTTGAGCCCAAGAGTTTGAGGTTGCTATGAGCTATGATGCCACAGCACTCTACCAAGGGTGACAAAGTAAGACTATGACTCAGAAAGTTAAATAAATAAATAAATACTTATTTTGGTTGTTTTATTTATTTATTTATTTATTTAGAGACAAAGTCTCATGATGTTGCCCTCAGTAGAGTGCTGTAGCATCACAGCTCACAACAACCTGAAACTCTTAGGCTCAAGCGATTCTCCTGCCTCTGCCTCCCAAGTGGCTGGGATTACAGGCGCCCGCCATAACGCCTAGCTATTTTTTGGTTGTAGTGTCATTGTTATTTAGCAGGCCTTAGCTGGGTTCAAACTGGCCAGCCCCAGTGTATGTGGCTGGCACCCTAACCACTGAGCTACAGGCACCAAGCCTGATATCGGTAGTTTTAAAGAAAGAACCTTTATAAAGAAAATCCCCCCCAAAATTAATATACTGGGAGAATTAACCTGAATCAAAAATGTAAAACTTAAATCTGTAAAGCAAAGAAAGTCATAAGAAATTATTGCTAAGCAAGCTCTGGGCCAGGCGCAATGGCTCACACCTGTAATCCTAGCACTCAGGAGTCGAGACAGGTGGATCACCTGAGCTAAGGAGGTCAAGACCACCCTGAGCCAAATGAGATACTGTTTCCACTAAAAATAGAAAAAATTAGCTGGGAATCATGGCAGGTGCCTGTAGTCCCAGCTTTGGGAGGCTGAGGCAAGAGGATCACCCTAGCACCCAAAAGTTGGAGGTCTCTGTGAGCTACGATGATACCATGGCACTCTACCCAGGGCAACAAAATGAGACTGTGTCAAAAAAAAAAAAGCAATCCCTGGAAATGTGGGGAATAGTATCTGGGATAAAACAAAAGAAGGTCAAAGACAGATACAAATCCAGGTCAGAAACCAGGTAGAAGACTCCTATGCTGCTCCAACTCCTGTGCTGAGGAGTCACTGGCTGCTGAAGTGGACTTGTGGAAGAACCTGGGGATATTTAGGCTTTTTGTTGTTTTTTGTTTTTTGATTTTTTTTGAGACAGAGCCGCAAGCTGTCACCCTGGATAGAGTGCTGTGGAATCACAGCTCACAGCAACCTCCAATTCCTGGGCTTGAGCAAGTCTCCTGCCTCTGCCTCCCAAGCAGCTGGGACCACAGGCACCCACCACAACGCCCGGCCATTTTTTGGTTGCAGCCGTCATTGTTGTTTGGCGGGCTGGATTTGAACCCGCCAGCTCAGGTGTACATGGCTGGTGCCTTAGCCCATTGAGCCACAGGTGCCGAGCCGCCAGGATATTTAGTTTTTGAGAGAAACACATCTGTCAGACATTACACGCATGCCTATAATTTGGGTTATTTGGATCTAATTACTTAATAAAACTATTAGATATTTCTTTGGCTAAGGGACGCCATGAAAAAATTAGTGAGTTTCAAAAGCTCCAGAGAAACAAGAGAGTTTGAAAATTTCTGCCTTAGGGGCATGCTAGGATTCAAAGGACAAAGCCTGCCCAGGGTGGAATTGGAGAAGATCAAAAGTGGAACAGACAGAGTCTCCAGCTCCTACAGACCTAACTATACATGGCAGGTCTTTTCCTTCACTCAATCCCTGCTCTAAAGAGCCCTGTGCCCTCTCACTGTGAATTTACTGTAGGATGCCCTTTAAATCAGTGGATCTTGCTTTTAAATCCTTGAATCTCACTCACTCTTACATAATAACAAAACAAAACGCTGACTTTTTTTTTTTTTTTTTTTGAGGCAGAGTCTCTTTATGTCACCCTCCATAGACTGTCATGGTGTCACAGCTCACAGCAATGTCAAACTCTTGGGCTCAAGCAATTCTCTTGCCTCAGCCTTCCTAGTAGCTGGGACTACAGGTGCCTACCACATCACCCAGCTATTTTTTTGTTGTTTAGCAGACCCGGGCCAGGTTTGAACCCACCAGCCCCGGCTGTATGAGGCCAGCGCTCTAACCATTGAGCTACATGTGCTGAGCCCCCAAATACTAATTTTTCAATGTTGGTTTTGTGACCAAACAATTGGAATTCTTGAGATATTTAGTGTGAGAAATTTACTAAAATTTAAGTATTACTTTCCTAATAAAGAAACAAACTTTATGGAATGTTTGACTCAGCAACTTCATAGGAGCCATTGTACAAGGTTTACAATTTACTCTACATGAGGGGTTGGCAGCCTTTTTCTGCAAAAAATTAAAATATTAAATATTTTGAAATATTCTTTTTTTTCTATAACTCTTCAAAAACGTGAAAACCAAATTGAAAGCAGGAACTTGGACAACAACGTAAACAGCAGCATTAGTCACATCAGGGAAAGGGTGGAGGCGATGACCCGGTGTCCCTGAACGGATGAACATAACGCAGTACACGCGCACAATGGAGTATTATTCAACCTTGCAGAGGAACAGCATTTTGACATATGCTACAGTATGGTTGCAATTTAGAAACATTAAGCTAAGTGAAATATGCCATACCCCAAAGGACAGAGACTGTGTGGTTCCACTTAGGTGAATTACCTAGAATAGCCAAATTCAAAGAGACAGAAAGTAGAACAATGGTGACCAAGGGCTGGGGACAGGGCATCACGGGGAGTTACTATTTAATGAGTGCAAGGTTTCTGTCTGGGGTGATAAAAAGTTCCAGAAATGGAGAGTGGTTACAGTTGCACAACAATGATCCTTCCTGCCACAGAATTATACACTTAAAATGAGTAAAATGATAAACTTTTGTCATGTATATTTTACCACAATAAAAAAAGAAACATAGAAACCATTCTGAGCTCATGAGCCACACAGAAACAAACTGCAGACCAGAATTCGTTTGCCGACCCCTGCTGGAATTACAGGTGCCCGCCACAATGCCCAGCTGTTTTTAGAGGTGTGGTCTCCCTCTGGCTCAGGCTGGTCTCCAACCTGTGAGCTCAGGCAATCCACTCTCCCCTGTATTCTTGAAACATTTAAATCTAAAACTCACTTAACCTGATTGGCTAGAACAATCTCAGACTCTGGAGCCAACATTTTCCTAAAAGAAGAAAAATCTGAGGGCCAGGTGTGGTGGCTTATGCCTGTAATCCTAGCACTCTGAGAGCCTGAGGCTGAGGTGGTGGATTGCCTGAGCTCATAGGTACAAGCCCAGACTGAGTCAGAGCAAGACCTTGCCTCTAAAAATAGCTGGGCATTGTGGCGGGCATCTGTAGTCCCAGCTGTTCCAGAGGGCTAAAGCAAGAGAATCACTTGAGCCCAAGAGTTTGAAGTTGCTGAGAGCTGTGATGCCACAGCACTCTATGGAGGGTGACAGAGGGAGACTCTGTCTCAAAAAAAACAAAACACAAAAACCTGAGGGACTTTATCTAGACTAAAAGTCTACTGGGGGCAGAAAATCACTGTGAGAAACTTCTTTTAGATTAGGTACAGGATATATAAATCCATTGACAAAAGACATTGGTTCAGTTATCTATTCATTGAAAGAGATGCATAACAACCCTAAACTCAGTTAAATAAAACAACAATTTTTATTATGCTTGTGGATTCTTCAGCTCAAGACTTAGAACGAGGAAGAACAACAATGGCTTGTCTCCTGTCCTTGTACCTAGGACCTCAGCTGGGAAGTCTGGAACAGGTGAAGAGTGACAGGAATGGTGGGGGTGTGGGGCTGGAATCTGCTCATCCACTCACATGACTGGACTGACCCAGCTATGACTGTCAACTCACGTGTCTTCAAGGGGCTCCATATGGGTCTCGGACATTCTCACAGCATGCCAGCCTCCAGGAGTGAGCCTTCTCACATGATGGCTTAGACTCCCAAAAATTAGTGTTCCAGCAGACAAAGCAGAACTGCATGGCCTTTTATGACCTAGCCTCAGAAGTCACATATGGTGACTATGGTCACTTTCACCATATTCTTTTGGTCAACTCAGTCACAAGCCCACCCATATTTCAAGAAAGAGAACACAGCCTCCATCTTTTTATGGGAAGACTATCAAAGAAGTTGCAACCAGGTTTTAAAAACCCCAAGGTCATATTTTTAGAGAGATATGGAGATATGCCAAAAGATTAACATCTACCGTCCAGGATCCCTCAAAGTGAATTTAACCTATTTTTTCTATTTTATTTTTTGAGATAAGGGTCTAACTCTGTCTCCCAGGCTAAAGTACAGTAGCATCATTGTAGCTCACCACAACTTTAAACTCCTGGGCTCAAGTGATCCTCCTGCCTCAGCCCCCTGAGTAGCTGGAACTACAGGCTCATGCCACCACTATTAACTTATTTTAGTGAGACCAATCCAACTTATCATCTAATAATAACAAAATCCTCCTATTTTCATGTGCTGCACTAACAAAGAGAAATTTCACTTCTATATAATTTGCATCGAGGCTAACTAACAGCTTGCTTTTGACCCAAGCACCATCTGCCATTTATAACCACTTGTTTTCCAAACACTGTCAAGCTCAGCTTCACCTTTAGGCTTAGGAATAGTCATATCCAGACAGAATACAAGGAATACATATAGCAAGCAAACTAAACAGATTAGGATCACACTAGCATTATAGTTGCTAACACTAGCGGCCATTCTCTATCAGTGACTACCAGATTTTAGGATGTCGTGGGTCAAGAAAAATTTCAGAAATAAACCAAATGATAAGCAAATAAAGTTACCCATTTTTTCCCCCAAAGTAAGAACATCTGAAGAACTACTATCTATTATTATCTTGTTAAAAAATAGAATAGACAATTTCAAAATAAAATTCAGTTTTAAGAGTAAATAAACTAAATGAACAACTCACTACATATCTTTACTATATAAATACACAGAGAGTACCAAAAAATGCATACACGGGCTCAGCGCCTGTGTCTCCACGGGCTCCACCTGAGCAAGCAGGTTCGAATCCAGCCCGTGCCCGCCAAACAATGACGGCTGCAACCAAAAAATGACTGGGCGTTGTGGCGGATTCCTATAGTCCCAGCTACTTGGGAGGTGGAGGCAAGAGACTCTCTTGAGCCCAGGAGTTGGAGGTTGCTGTGAGCTGTGATGCTACAACACTCTATCCAGGGTAACAGCTTAAGGCTCTGTCTCAAAAAAAAATGCATACACATTTTAAGAAAACACTATTAAAATTATGATACTCAATATATACCAGTAATGTTTGTTACCTTTTTATCTTGTATCTCTTAGACTCTATTACGATTTTAACATAGTTTTTTCCTTTCTTGAAATGTGTATTCATTTTTTTGGCACCTCTGTATATACACACACACCTACATACAGGCTGAGAATACCTTAACCCAAAATGCTTGGGACCCAAAGTATTTCAGATTTCAGATTTGGGAATATTTGTATTACTCTTACTGACTGAAGAGAAATCCCAAATCCAAGATGCTCCAAAGTGTATTTCCTTTGAGCATCCATATTGGTACTCAAAAAGTTTCAGATTTTGGATTTCAGATTTTCAGATTTGGCATGCTTAACCTATACTTTTTTTTAGAGACAGAGCCTCAAGCTGTCACCCAGGACAAAGTGCTGTGGCATCACAGCTCACAGCAACCTCTAATTCCTGGGCTCAAGTGAGTCTCCTGCCTCTGCCTCCCAAGTAGCTGGGACTACAGGAGTTCACCACAACGCCCGGCTGTTTTTTGTTTGTTTGTTTGTTTGTTTTTGGTTGCGGCTGTCATTGTTGTTTGGCAGACCCGGGTTGTACGCGGCTGGCGCCTTAGCCCATTGAGCCACAGGCGCCGAACCAACCTGTACTTTTTTCCCCCTTTCTCTGTATCTGAAGAAATATTACCATAAATGACCCCAGTTCATAAACCAGACTGTGAAATTTGTACATCTGACAGTTTCCTCTCTTCTCTCCTTTGCTCTTTTCTGAAGGTTCTAGAATTTTAGCTTGCTCCAAGGAACTCACAGTCTAAAAAGACAAACAAGTAAACAGTTATAACATAATATATGTTATAATAAGTTCATAATAAGACAAACAAGTAAACAGTTATAACATAATATATGTTATAATAAGTGCTATAAGAACACATGAAGTGGGAGAGGGAAGATAAAGGAAGGTTTAACAAATTAGGTGAAAAAGTTTTGCCCATGAGAATGAGGAAGATTAATATAGGTGGTAAAAACACTGTGGCTGAAAGAACAATCTGTGCATACAACCTATTTAAGGAAGCCTATACTGTGTACAAAAAAAAAAAAAATAAAGAGTAGTAATACTGAATTGTAGGATACAGTTAACTTTCTCTTCATTATCTTCTATTTTCTAAACTTTGACAAAGCAGGCATTAACTTAACAATAAGGAAATTTTTTTAAAAAACTATTTCAATTTTCTAAGTTAGCTTAGGAAAAACAAGGCCTATTTCCTCTTTAAGGAAGCTGTTTGTATTTAAAAGATCAAGACGGGCTCGGCGCCTGTGGCTCAGGGGGCGCCAGCCACAAACACCCAAGCTGGCGGGTTCGAATCCAGCCTGGGCCCACCAAACAACAATGACGGCTGCAACCAAAAAATGGCCGGGCGTTGTGGTGGGCGCCTGTGGTCCCAGCTACTTGGGAGGTGGAGGCAGGAGACTCGCTTGAGCCCAGGTATTTTAGGTTGCTGTGAGCTGTGATGCTACGGCACTCTATCCAGGGTGACAGCTTGAGGCTCTGTCTCAAAAAAAATAAAAAATAAAAAAAAAATAAAAGATCAAGAGGTAAAATGGAGATGTTAAAGACTGGAAAGACAGCTGCGACAGACAAGCTCCAGACAGGACAGAGAACACTGGAAAAGATACTCCTAATATTCTCTTGATGTCTCTGTGAGATCCTGGGCTTAAGTGTACTCAATATTTCAGGCCTTCTCGTCTAGATGGTCATTAGGCAGAAATTCCCAGGATGGCAGGTCCCTTACACATCAAATGTTTAAATATAATGCCCTTTTGAGTCAGAGAAACCAATATTAGCATCTCAGCACTACCACTTACTACCTCAGTGGGAGTTACTCACTCACTGGCTCACTAGCTAAGTTTGGCCAAATTAACCACTTGAAATTTTCTCATCCATGAAACAGAAAACTGTTTCTCTCTCAAGATTGTTGAGCAGAACTCATACAATATGAGTAAAGAACTTAGTACAGTACCTGTACCTCCCAAAAATAACTATTATAATATCAAACACATTCGTAAAGCTCATTGAGAAGTAGATATTTGGCGGGTAGCACCTGTGGCTCAAAGGAGTAGGGTGCTGGCCCCATATGCCAGAGGTGGCGGGTTCAAACCCAGCCCCAGACAAAAACTGCAAAAAAAAAAAAAAAAAGACTTTAAGATCCCATTTGTCACTTTATTTGCTCTACAGGTTTAGCTAAAAGCTTTAAGGATATAAAATTCCTTTGTCAGTTGCAATGTCAATCTTTTGAAACTTAATGAATAAGAGTATTCAATACCAGTTCCAAATGCGAAAAGGACCGTATTTGTGGCTGCTTCTAAAATTAAATCTTTACAATGATCTTTCTGCAGGATCCGGAATTAACTAAGAGGCCTACCCCTAGATTTTAGCAATTGACAGAAAACTCTGCGGACGTTTCCCAGTCTGTCTTCTCATTTCAACTGGCTTCAAAATCCACTCCTAGAGGGAATTCGGGATCTTTTATACGGAAAAAGGACTTCTCTTCCAGTTCAACTCCAAAGTCACTATCCCTTACCCAAGCTTATTTGAGTGGGAATACGGTCAGCAGAAGAATATAGCCAGCGTTCCCCAAGTGTCCTCAAACAAGTCCTGCAGCTTCCAGAACCTTGGCACAGGGCAGTGGACCATGCGACAAGCAACCCCACTGACTTCAATTCTACCCACCTTCTGGTCTTAAACCCGGTACGCAATCCTACAGCCCCGCCCCCGCAGGCGACCAATCAGAGAGTATAAAGCCAGCCGGATGGGGCGGGCCTATTTTGGCGCTGATGACAAATCGCCTGCCTCAGACATCAGGGGCGGAAGCGGAAAAGAGCCGAAAGTCCGGGTTTGGCCTTGTGTTCCGCTGTAGGGAATGTCCCATGCGAGTGAGTGAGAAGATCCTAGGGCCTAATCTACCAGCAGAATTAGGCGAAGAGACCCCGACAAGTAACCGAGGGAGGAAGCGCGAACCCTAAAGAAAAGAGCAGGCGGGCAGGCAGCTGCGGGACAGCACCGGAGTGTACGGGGTCTCGGGAAACCGATCCTGGTCGGTGCGGCTCTCGAGGCCATGATGCAGGCGGAGCTCTGGGCGATCGCTAGATGAGGGAGCGGCTCCGCCGGGGATTCCACTGCAGTAGAACTAGGCAGACGCGGGCTGCGGAAGGGAGGATGCTGCCCGCACTGCTCCCGGATAGAACCCGGAGAGGCCGCAATTGCAGCAGCAGCAACAGCAGCAGAAAGCACGGCTCCAGCCAGGTCGGCGGCTTGCGCTTTCGGTGAAATCGCCCAACGGCTCCTTTCCATAGCATGCGGGTTGACAAAATAATCAGTGAACAGGGCTCCTCATTACAATCTCCTTCGAGCTCTTTTTCCTTGCCACTCGGAGCTGATTTATGCGAAAAGATGCCTTGCACTTGTACCTGGAGGAACTGGAGACAGTGGATTCGACCTTTAGCAGTAGTCATCTACCTGGTGTCCATAGTGGTTGCGGTTCCCCTATGCGTGTGGGAATTACAGAAACTGGAGGTAAGAGGGTCCTGCTCCATCGCCTCTACCTTTTCTTCCACCCATCCAAGGTCGGGAAAGAGACACTCTTCCCCCATTTTTATCCTGGTTACCCGGACTTAGTATCCTAAAAACCATCCATGTCTGGTAAATGAGCCTAGTCTTAGCGTATGAACCAGTCTGTTCTCTTGTTCACAGTTCTTCAAAGCATCTACAGGTGCAGGTGGGACCAAGTGGGGAAAACGGGATATATTAATATAAGGACACTGTTTAGCAAGTATTTATCAGTTTTCTGAAAATAAAGTAATTTTATTACTAAAATCTGATCCCTAACTAGATCAAATAACTACCTTAAAAACTATTGAATTTTTTTTTCTTTGAGATAGTCTCACTTTGTCGCCCTCGGTAGAGTGCAGTGGCGTCAGAGCTCACAGCAAGTTTAAACTCTTGGGCTCAAGCGATTCTCTTGTCTCCGCCTTCTGAGTAGCTGGGGTTACAGGCGCCCGCCCCAACACCGGGCTATTTTCAGAGGCGGGGTCTCGCTCTGGCTCAGGCTGGTCTGAACCCCTGAGCTCAGGCAATCTACCCACCTCAGCCTCTCTGAGTGCTAGGATTACAGGCGTGAGCCACCGGGCCCCGCCCTATTTATTGAATTTTATTAGCTTTTAACTAGTTTCCTGAATTAAAGTTCTAGTTGATATAACTTTGTTCTGTGTCTTTACTTCGAAAATAAGCTCTTAAGCAACAAAGGTTTTGCAAAAAGTCCCCTGTATAATTTTTGATGTCATATTCTTATTGTGACATCAGTAAAGTACTACCAGCTGGAAGGTAAATACTAAGATATACACTTTATAAAAACTGTCTAGTGAACTTTAAAAATTTGAGTTAGTGAAAACTAGAAACACCTATTTTACAAGAGCTATGACAAGACTATGGCTATTTTAGGCCCTTTATTGTGGAAATGATTTTTACATAGTTAAACAAAATGTAATTAATTTGCATTTGCCTTCTGTAAGTTCACCAAACTATTTTTTATTAACTTTCCCATACTGGCACAGTCTATATAGTTGTTTTCAATGTAATGTAACATTCAGCTCTGTTAAATATTTCCCATTTGTTAAATATTTACATTATTTACATAATTTGTCTACCAAAATTCAGATATAAACATTTTAATACAGAGTTTTCTTACATTGAAAAGTTTTCCTTGGAGTATGGTATAGGACCAGCTTTTAAGATTAATAGTGTGCATAACATCATCCCAGTTTAAGACTTTTCTGTTTCTACCATAGTTTTTAAGTGCCCCCAGCTTTTAAGAAAAATTTTATTTTGCAGTCTCCACTGCAGACACTTTGAGCCAAGTTCTCAACATGCCCTGCGGGAACTCTTCTCAACACAGCAGAGTAACCAGTTAAAACATAAGTCACATTTTATGTTTCATCTTCAATGACTCCTAGTCCCAGAATAAAGGCCAATATCCTAACTATGGCCATCAAGGCCCAACGTCTTCTGACATCACTCCCACCTGATCCTCCCCTCGCTTTTCCTTCCTCAAGTCTTAGGCTTCCACCACACACTGGCTTTACTCAAACATGCCAGGCATGCTACCTTCTTAGAGGCCTTGTACTAAAAGTTCCCCCTTCATAGAATGCCCTTCCTTCAGATGATATTATTATTCCTTTACATCCTTCAGGTCTTTACTCAAATGTCACTTGACTACTATATTTAAAATTGCAAGCTTCGGCTCAGCGCCTGTGGCTCAATGGGCTAAGGCGCCAGCCACATACACCTGAGCTGGCAGGTTCCAATCCAGCCCGGGCCTGCCAAACAACAATGATGGCTGCAACCAAAAAATGGCCAGGTGTTGTGGCAGGCGCCTGTAGTCCCAGCTACTTGG
>CAUYON010106725.1:0-25255 GCA_963573935.1 Arctocebus calabarensis | reverse complement strand
GAGCCTCAGACAACACTCAAAGACCTCCACACTTTTGCCCCAGTTCTCCCAAGGCTGTTCAACTGAACGCCAAGTCCAAAAGAAACCCAAACAGCTCACAGGTAAGGCCTGTCCAGTTTGCAATCTCACTGCTGCTGTAGCCACAGCTGCTGGCAGGATTAGACCAAATGAACACACGCAACCACTTGCCAGATCTCCACTGCTTTTGCCTTCCTCAGGGGGTCCAGAAGTCTCATGCTGTCTCCCTGTGTCCCAAAAGGGATGTTTCTGGGCAGGTCTCGCCAGCCAGAGATGCTTGAATTCTTCTCTCCCCAGTCTCACCGTGCCCAGTTGCAAGGAAGCTGCTACTCGGCTGCTATCTTAAAGCCACTTCAAGGAGTTGGTTTTTTGAAAAAATAAATAAAATAGATAAACCTTTGGCCAGACTAACTAGAAATAGAAAAGTAAAATCTCTAATAACCTCAATCGGAAATGATAAAGGGAAAATTATAACTAATGCCACAGATATACAGGAGAACATCTCTAAATACTGCCAGAAAATCTATGCCCAGAAATTTGATGATGTGAAGGAAATGGATCAATGTTTGGCTCACACCCTCTCCCTAGACTTAGCAAAGAAGAAATAGAGCTCCTAAACAGACCAATTTCAAGCACTGAGATTAAAGAAACAATAAAAAATCTTCCAACAAGAAAATGCCCTGTTCTGGATGGCTTAACACCGGAATTCTATCAAACCTTCAAGGAAGAGCTTATTCCCATACTGCAGAAATTATTCCAAAAAATTGAGGAGGAAGGAATCTTCTCCAGCAAGTTCTACAAAGCAAACATCACCCTGATACCAAAAACTGGAAAAGACCCAACTAAAGAGGAGAATTTCAGACCAATTTCACTAATAAATATAGATGCAAAAATTCTCAACAAAGTACTAGCCAGTAGATTACAGCTTATCATCAAAAAAGTCATACATCATGATCAAGTAGGTTTCATCCCAGGGATGCAAGGCTGGTTTAACATACGTAAGTCCATAAATGTTATCCACCATATTAACAAAAACAAAAGCAAAGATCATATGATCCTCTCAATAGATGCAGAAAAAGCATTCGATAAAATCCAGCATCCTTTTCTAATTAGAACACTGAAGATATAGGCATACGTGCCACATTTCTGAAACTGATTGAAACTATCTGTGACAAACCCACAGGTAATGTTTTACTGAATGGAGAAAACTGAAAGCTTTTTCTCTTAGAACTGGAACCAGACAAGGTTGTCCTCTGTCACCATTACTGTTCAACATAGTGCTGGAAGTTCTAGCCAATACAATTAGGCAAGACAAGGAAATAAAGGGCATACAAATGGGATTAGAGGAGGTCGAACTCTCCCTCTTTGCTAACGATATGATCTTATACTTAGAGAACCACACAGACTCAACCACAAAGCTCCTGGAAGTCATCAGAAAATACAGTAATGTCTCAGGATATAAAATCAATGCCCACAAGTCAGTAGCCTTTGTGTACGCCAATAACAGTCAAGATGAGAGGATAATTAAGGACACAACTCCCTTCACCATAGCGTCAAAGAAAATGAAAAAGCTAGGATTATACCTAATAAAGTAGGTGAAGGACCTTTATAAAAAAAATTATGAAATCCTAAGAAAGTAAATAGCAGAGAATTTTAACAAATGGAAGAATATACCATGCTTATAGCTGGGAAGAATCAACTTTGTTAAAATGTCTATACTTCCCAAAGCAATCTACCTATTTAACACCATCCCTATTAAGATACCAAGATCATACGTTCAAGATTTGGCAAAAGTGATTCTGTATTTTGTATGGAACCAGAAAAAACACCGTATAGCTAAGGCAGTTCTTAGTAATAAAAACAAAGCTGGGGGCATCACCGTACCAGATTTTAGGCTGTACTGCAAAGCCATAGTGGTCAAGACAGCATGGTACTGGACAAAAATAGAGACATAGACATTTGGAATCAAATAGAAAACCAGGAAATGAAACTAATATCTTATAATCACCTAATCTTCGATAAATCAAACAACATACATTGGGGGAAAGATTCCCTATTCAATAAATGGTGCTGGGAGAACTCGATATCCAAATGTAAAAGACTGAAACTTGACCCACACCTTTCTCACTCACAAAAATTGATTCAAGATGGATAAAGGACTTAAATTTAATGCATGAAACAATAAACATCCTCAAAGAAAACATAGGAAAAACACTGGAAGATATCGGCCTGGGGAAAGACTTCATGAAGAAGACTGCCATTGCAATTGCAACAACAACAAAAATAAACAAATGGGACTTAATTAAACTCAAAAGCTTCTGTACAGCTAAGGAGACAAAAACCAAAGCAAATCAACAGCCTACACAATGGGAAAGGATATTTGCATATTTTGAATCTAACAAAAGCTTGATAACTAGGATCTATAGAGAACTCAAATTAATTTACATGAAAAAAGCCAACAATCCCATGTATCAATGGGCAAGGGACATGAATAGAACCTTCTCTAAAGAAGACAGACAAATGGCTAACAAACATATGAAAAAATGCTCATCGTCATTAATTATTAGAGAAATGCAAATCAAAACCACCCTGAGATACCATCTAACCCCAGCAAAAAAGGCCCACATCACAAAATCTCTAAACTGCAGATGCTGGTGTGGATGTGGAGAAAGGGAAACACTTTTATACTGTTGGTGGGACTGCAAACTAATACAACCTTTTTGGAAGGAAGTATTGAGAATCCTCAAAGAACTCAGACTAGACCTCCCATTTGTTCCTGTAGTCCCATTACTGGGCATCTACCAAAAAGGAAAAAAATCCTTTTATCATAAGGACACTTGCACTAGACTTTTTATTGCAATTCAGTTTACAATTGCCAATATGTGAAACAGCCTAAATGCCCACCAACCCAGGAATGGATTAACAAGCTGTGGTATATGTATACTATGGAAGACTATTCAGCCATTTAAAAAGTGGAGACTTTATATCCTTTGTATTAACCTGGATGGAAGTGGATCACATTATTCTTAGTAAAGCATCACAAGAATGGAGAAGCATGAATCCCATGTACTCAATTTTGATATGAGGACAATTAATGACAATTAATGACATGGTGGGGGAAGGGGAGAGCAGAGAGAGAACGAATGAGGGAGGGGTATGGAAAGGAAGAGCAGAGAGAAGGAAGGAGCGAAGGGATGGGGTCTTGGTGTGTGCCACACCTTTTGGAGGTAAGACATGATTGTAAGAGGGTCTTTACCTAACAAATGCAATCAGTGTAACCTGGATTCTTGTACTCTCAATGAATCCCCAATAATAAATTAAACAAAAAAACAGCAACCAAAGTTGGAAGAATTTGAAAAACAAAGTAATTAATATAGTTTTGGATTACAATCCAAATATATATATATATAAATATACGTGTGTATGTGCCCTATTGATATAAATAGCAGTTGAATTGAATAAGTTAGTTGAATAAATAAAATAAATGGGGGAAAGAGACAAAAAGAAAATTGTAGGCTTCTAATCAAGGCTTGGTCTTTCTGCTGACCCCATCTGAAGCTATCTAGAATTCTACCAAGAGTTTCCTTCTTAGGATAAGAGGCTCCTATCACTAAAGAAATTCCAAGAGTTTTAGGAGCAGTATGTCAGGAACCAGGGTTAAACACCAAATATCAGAGCAAAGGTTCTCTTATCATCCCTGTCACTCAGTAAATTACAGGGGTTTTAGAATTTCTTCATCAGAAACCAGAAACAAATATTAAATATATGTATTATTATGCCACACTGTGTAATGCAAAGATTCTTCTTAGATGAAAAGATAAAATTTGTTTAAATTCTTGCTACCGTACTTAACATGTAATTTTCTTGATTAGCCTTAAAACAATTTTTCTTCCCAACCTTTATTCATCTCCTCTTTTCTGTATAGCAGACAATATGAAACACCCCTTGAAGGCACCTTGATTAATCAAGAGGTCATGCTAAAACGTCAAGAAGAAGAGATGATGCAGCTGCAAGCCAGAAGGGCCCTGAGACATTCTCGGTTGAGCCTTTATCCAGGAGACACGATCAAAGCTTCCATGCTTGACATCACCAGGGATCCCTTAAGAGAAATTGCCCTAGAAACAGCCATGACCCAAAGAAAACTGAGAGTAAGCTGATGTTACCACATCTAAACTCAAGTTACTACATCTAAACTTGCTCTCACAGGGAACTGTTAGGCAAAGTACTTTTTTAAAAGTTCCTATTGGTATCTTAAGGTTGCCTGTAGATGAAATTGAAACCCCTATTAGTTTCCATTGGGATTAATTATCTTGTTGGTTGATGTTAAAATAAGTATTCAGCTGTTTTTATTATTTTGTTTTAGAAATAACTTAGATGGATTTAGAGTTGCCGGGGTGTCCAAACTTTTTTCTTTTCTGCTGTACTTGGGAAAAATAAGAATTGTCTTCAGCCAGTTGGTAAATATACAAACACAAACAAAAGCTGATTAACAGAAAAAAGATCCATGCATACTTTCTGTGAAATCTGACACCACAGATAAGCAAAAAAAAAAATAAATAAAAAATTCTAACTAAGTCAGCAGGTTGGACACCTCTTCTTAGAGTATCTGAACTGTATACTTTCTTTTTTTTTTTTTTTAGAGACAGAGTCTATCATTTTATTGCTCTTGGTAGAGTGCCGGGGTGTCACATAGCTCACAGCAACCTCCAACTACTGGGCCTAGGCAATTCTCTTGCCTCAGCTTCCCGAGTAGCTGGGACTACAGGCACCCGCCACAACGCCTGGCTATTTTTTTTTGTTGCAGTTTGGCCAGGGCCAAGTTTGAACCCGCCACCCTCGGTATATGGGGCCAGCACCCTACTCACTGAGCCAGAGGCACTGCCCTGAACTGTATACTTTCAAAGTATATTCATGACCATTAAAATCAACTGGCTCCATTCAGCATTGTAGGGGATTGTTGTTTAATATTAAGAAGTTTATTATCTCACAAACTGAGAAGATCAGAGATAGAAAGTTCAAAGTTGGTGCAGGAGCTCAAGTACATTCCATCTTGCTGCTCTACTCTTCTCAAAATGTTAGCAATAGTTTGTTATAGTTAAAGAAGAAATGACATTAGCTCCAAGCAAAATATCCTCATGTTACCGTGTCCAAAGATAGGAAGGAACATGTCTATATCTCATATCTTGTGGGAGGATTTTTTATGTTTATTCTTCTAGTTGGGGTATTTTTCTTTCAACATAGGACCTTAAATATATTTTATATACATATAAGCTCAAAATGAATAGTCTTCTTTTCTCACAAAATATATTGAATATTTTTTAATTTCTATAATATTATTAGCACTATAAAGTTCTTTATTATGTGACTTTACTTTGTACTATAATCTCTTTTATCAGTTTCTAATAATTGGATATTTAAAATGTTGCTGATTTGCTGTTGGTGCTGTTGAAAGCAATGCTCTGATGAGCATCCCTATAACCCAAATCTTTGCAGATAAATTCCTCTAAGTCCAAGTCAAAGGCAAACACTTTTTAAGACATTTGATATATACTTTCATATTGTCCTTCCAAAAGTTTGTACCTATTTAATTTATTTTTCCTATTATATCATGGCTATTTTACCGTATTTATACCTACCTTAAATATTATCAATTTATCATTGCCAACTTGATATGTGAGACAACATCTCATTTGTAATGTTACTTTAAAAATAATTATTCAAAAATAGTATAAATATTAATACAAGTTATAAACTCTAGAATGTATTTTTTCTTTTTAGTTCTATGCTGAAAAAGTATATTACCCTATTCTGTTTTAATTTTTGTTGATTGCTTTAAAGATTATCTTGAAAGCACATTTGTATGCCCTGAAATTGATAGAATTCAAATTTCCTTCATAGTATTCCAAGGAGGGAAAAAAACAGTATTGGGCAATGAAAATTGCATTGAACAACAAATTGGAAGACTTGTATTCTTTTCCTTAAGATGCTCTTATGTAACTTAATGTAAATTTTTTAACCTCTGTGTCTCATTGTGTTAATTTTTAAATGTGAGATTGGGCTGTAATTTATAAGACACTGTCTAATTTTAAGATTACTAGAGTCTAATAAAATATAATTATATACATATATATCAAAAGGAAGAAATTAAAGCAGGCTTCATCAATTTATTATTATACAATATGTATGTGAGAATTAAGCAACAGGTAGTATGTCATACAATACATTGTGAGCTTCCAATACAATATAATTCAGTGAACACACATATATATACCTTTATATCCAATATAATAATTCAGTGAACACACATATACATACCATTTTCCTAAACCACAGTTTTAGAGAACTAACCTAGAAGTTTAGTTCATTTGCAGTTTGTAAATTATAGATTGTACCTTTACAGTATGCCCCTGTCATGTGTCCTCTCACTAAAAACCTGTGTTTCCTTTTTAGACGTTCAATTTCTGGCTATTTCAAGCAAACATTTCTTTTTTTTTTTTTTTTTTTTTTTTTTGAGACAGAGCCTCAAGCTTTCACCCTGGATAGAGTGCAATGGCATCACAGCTCACAGCAACCTCCAATTCCTGGGCTCAAGCAAGTCTCTTGCCTCTGCCTCCCAAGTAGCTGTTACTGCAGGCGCCCGCCACAATGCCTGGCCATTTTTTAGTTGCAGCCGTCATTGTTGTTTGGCGGGCCCGGGCTGGATTTGAACCCGCCATCTCAGGTGTACGTGGCTGGTGCCTTAGCCCGCTGAGCCACTGGCGCCGAGCCAAAGCAAACATTTCTTTACCAGAGACATGCCGTATCAGTGATTAGATAATTTGGACTACTGGTCATTAAAGGGCCATATAGTGTTCTTTTCTAAAAAGAGCAGGTGATTACATTTTTGAGGCTCAAAAACAGTACTGGTATTTGGGGGAACAGTTTCACAGTTGAATTAGTATTTTTTACCAGAACATAAGCATTTTTAGCTCTTCCCTCCCTCCCCCAACTTCTTTTTGATATAGACACATTTTAATTTGTTCATACCCTTATTGCCCTAATTGATCTGTATTAGATTTTGGCCTTCCCATAGTAGTTTTTCTACTCTGTTTCTATTCTTGTTTAAAATGTGTCTTTTTGGTTCATTGAATATTAACAAACCTTTTACGGTAAACTTTTACTTAAATGGAATCTGTCATATTTTCCACACTCAAACTGAATAGAATTCCCACACCAAGCAACTAAATGAGCTGTACAGACAAATGCAAAGAAGAAACCAGTAAAAACAAAACTTCCTTAGTTGAAACACATGCATGTACACATCACCTACCTTTAGCCTCAACATCAGTCTTCATTTCATTTTACCTTTTGGCCATTTGGACATGATCTTTCACTCTTTTCTCAATCATGGTACCACTCCGAATTTTTTATTTAAAGTTATCTCCTAAACTAGTTCCTTCCTCATGGACAAAACCCTTGAATATACAAGAGGAGAGGGGAAAGGATAGATTGAGAAACAGTAACTTCAGAGTGTGGACTCCATTTCCCTGTCCCTTGGGTCCCTCCATTCCCTGAGATATTTTCTTGCTGGTAGTTTTGATAGGGGTCAGAGACTATGTGATACACAAATACTATTCCTAATTATTATTATTTGAAACAGAAAGTGCAGTGTCACAGAGTTCTAAGAAAATGATTGCAGATGGATATAGATATTTTTATAGTCACAAAGTAGATGTCATTTATAACCTGTTTTAGATTGAATATCATTCTCTAAAATAATAAGATTCTGTTCACTATATGCATTTGCAATATTAAACCTAATCCTATGAGCTTGATGATTCTATGTTACATCAATAAGTAAGACTACTATTTTTTTTTTGAGAGTCCGAGTCTGTCTGAAGGCCAAATAATGAAAATTCTATAAAACAATAGAAAGTTAGGCCTTATGTTTGATGTCACTGATCAGAAAACATAGATAAGGAAAAAATTCTGCTCAAACTTAGCATAAGCCACAATCCATTCCTGTGCTTGACAAATTCCTATATGCTTCTTTGTTAAAAGTTAAGTTTCAGCATTTATTTTAGATCATTTTGCTCTAATGTGGTGGTTTTATATGTAATTTATTTTTACTACATTTTTTCAAGGAAATAGCTAGAATAAATATTAAAAACTGTTATACTTATGTAATTTGCAGAATTTCTTTGGCCCTGAGTTTGTGAAAATGACAATTGAACCATTTATATCTTTGGATTTGCCACGGTCTATCCTTGTAAGTAATAAAACCAATTCATGTCACTCCTAGGAAATAATTTCATAGTTTTGTTATTAAAAACAAGTTAAAATTCTTATAATACTTATTTTAATAAATACCATTTTGTTTCAATTGCAGACCAAGAAAGGGAAAAGTGAGGATAACCGAAGGAAAGTAAATGTAATACTTCTGAGTGGGCAGAGATTGGAATTGACCTGTGACACCAAAACTATATGTAAAGATGTGTTTGATATGGTCGTGGCCCATATCGGCTTAGTGGAGCATCACTTGTTTGCTTTAGCCACCCTCAAAGGTACCGAGACATTTTAAATTCAGAGTACAGCATGAAAACTTGCCAATAAGCAGACTTCCTATACCTATTCTTATACCAACCTTATTATGAGAAATAGTAACTAAATGAAACTCCCTTCTCCTAACTATATACATTATTTTAGTAGCTGTGTTTGTTAAGTACCTTCTGTATCTGACTATAAATATTTTTTTTTCTTTTAGCTATGGCTATATAAAAATAAATTTTAATCGTTGTATTTTAGGAACCATTTTATGTTAGTTGCATATATATATATATGTAACTATATGTGTAGTTATACACACACACATACACACACTCTCTAAAAATTAGTACTCTAATATGAGTCTTAATATGTAATAGGACCGTATTTATGAATTTCCTTATCAATTTATTGGGCTTCTATCCTAAAAATGCACACACTGCCTTTTTTAAAATAATAGTTGATAACTAAAAATTAGTCATTTCATTTATCTTTTAAACATTGCATCTGCTTAACTACATGACATTCATAACCACAGTATTCTCAGAGCACAGTTTCAGAAAAAACCTTTCCTACTCACTAACTAGAATTGCCATAGCAATAGGAAACTCTTTGGAATTAATTTTCTTTCTTTAATAAATCATTGTATTTATAAATTACTGTTCAATATTTCAGATTCCTGTTTACCTCAAAATTTAACTGGAAACGCTTAGACAACAAAGTATCATAAATGACAATTGAAGAGTCAAATGATCCTGGAACTCTACGAGATCATGATAATGTTTTTTTTTATCATAAAAGAAATATTTCCTTCAACATAGCTTATTGAATCCATGTGCCTTACAAATGAATAATTCATTCTGTAACGTCATCTAATAAATATTCAATTAGTACCTACTGATGTTCTATCACTATTACTTTTAGACCAATTAGGTAATATTATCTACATAAAGATACTCAATTAATCAGAATTTCTACTTATAATACACCTAATTTCTTAGACATTCTGGACAAAACAGATTTTATTGAATAATCTTTTTGTTTGGAGAGACAATAATAGTTCAAAGATGACATTGAAACATAAAAATAAAATGATGACTCTTTTTTCATTCCTCCTATGCCAGCCGATAGAGCAATAATAAACAGATGCTAATATTTATTGAATGCTTACCATGTACTATGCTTTGCCAAGTGTTTTGTATTCATTGTCATTTGATTCTTATAATATCTCCATAAAGCAGGAACTATCACTATCCTGATCTTATAGACAAGAAAATTGATGTCTAGAAAAACGACATAATTTTCTCAGTGTCATTCAGGTGGTAAATGATATGAGCAAGAATGGAATCCAGATCTCTCTGGTCCATTCTTTTTTTTTTTTTTTTTGAGACAGAGCCTCAAGCTGTCACCCTGGATAGAGTGCCCTGGCATCACAGCTCACAGCAGCCTCCAATTCCTGGGCTCAAGCGAGTCTCTTGCCTCTGCCTCCCAAGTAGCTGGGACTACAGGCGCCCGCCACAACTCCTGGCCATTTTTTGGTTGCAGCCGTCATTGTTGTTCAGTGGGCCCGGGCTGGATTTGACCCCGCCAGCTCACATGTACGTGGCTGGTGTTTAGCCCATTGAGCCACAGGCAGAAGCCTCTCTGGTCCATTCTTAAAAGATTGAGTCATACTCCCTTCCCCCTGCCTATATGCAATCCTCAGAGCTCCTTTTATACTTTTCAACAGTTTTGTTTTTTTCTTATGTGATACTATTTTGTGCAAGTCTGACCCAAAATGAAGAAATCAGAAGAAAATATTAAAGGATTTTATATTTTACCTTAATGTTTTTCTCATTCTGTTTCAGATAATGAATATTTCTTTGTTGAACCTGATTTAAAATTAACCAAAGTAGCCCCAGAGGGATGGAAAGAAGAACCGAAGAAAAAGAGCAAAGCCACTGTTAATTTTACTTTGTATTTCCGAATTAAATTTTTCGTGGATGATATTAGTCTAATACAGTGAGTGGACAAGAATTTCTTTTTTGCTCTTTTGACCACTGATCTTTGGACCCTTTAGCTTATTTTTACTGAAGTATTGGATTCTGATCAATGATAATATCTTCTTTATTATAAAAGAATTATTTCTTTCAACATAATTTGTTTAATCGTCACACCTTAAAAGCTTAATCACAAACTTCATAAGTCTTCTTGGAAACTAAACACATATGTCTATAATAAAATCAGCCTATAATATTAAAAATAAAAAGTTTAGATGTTTGTATGTATATTTATTTTTTCAGACATACTCTTACCTGTCACCAGTATTACCTTCAGCTGCGAAAAGATATTTTGGAGGAGAGGATGCACTGTGATGATGAGACTTCCTTGTTGCTGGCATCCCTGGCTCTCCAGGCTGAGTATGGAGATTACCAACCAGAGGTAGGATCTATGTTTTTCTCCTGAACCACTTTTGTATTGGTGCACTTATACTTGGCATAGTTACTAAACCCAACTGAAGGGTTCAATGTTTAGATCTGAAGATTCTAGAGGCTACTGTGGTACTTCAGAGTGACCAAGATCCTGTTTTATATATGTTATATAAAATCATGCAGCATGGAATTTGTTTTTTCTGTTGAAAGTTATCCTGTTTTGGAGTTTAGGAATATCTAACACTTAGCACTTCTCACAACTTGTCTCCCAACAATTGCTTACAAAAACATTCTTCTTTTTAGGTTCATGGTGTGTCTTATTTTAGACTGGAACATTATTTGCCTGCCAGAGTAATGGAAAAACTTGATTTATCCTATATTAAAGAAGAGTTACCCAAATTGCATAATACCTACATGGGAGCCTCTGAAAAAGAGACAGAGTCAGAATTCTTAAAGGTAAGCATGCATGATTACCAATTATAAGCTTTATACCTTTTTCAAAATAAGAAGTGTTGGAGGACACATGTACAAAAGTTCAAGTGCCAATCACTGACACTGCATTCTCTCCTCTTAGTTATTGCTGTCAGGAACTGTGAGCTTTTAATTTCCATCTTGTAAAAGAGAGAACTGAAGCTCACAGAGGAAATGTAATGTTCCCAAAGTCAATGACTATTGTATGGGACAAAGCAAAGATTTGATTTGAACCCATATCTATGTGGCTATGAATTCTATGCTTTTACCCTATTCCACACACTCAAAATCAAAATGCGCTATAAGGAAGAAACAATTGAATTTGGTAAATGGCTGAATGTGAAAGTTTGCACCAGTTCTAAAATTATATTGTTTGTATTTTCTCAAAAGCCTTAAAATTCAATTGTACCCTTTGAAAATGGTCTTTCCACTAAATGCCAACAATTTACACGAGGTAGGAAGATAGAAAAATTGATTTATGTTACAGTTCTGCCACCAGCTTCCTATATGATCTCAGATAAACAGTAGAGCATTTATCATGAAGAAAAATAGCACTATGTAAACTTTAAATTTGAACAACAAATATTATAAGATAGTGGTCTATTGAAAAGAGAAACTTTTAGAATGTTCTCCTATTTTAGCTTTCTAGGATGTAAACAGTAATTGCTGCTCCATTATGAAAGAATCTAAGTTTCCCAGCCCTATAAAAATCTAAAAAAGGGGTTTCACTTCATAGACATACCCCCTTTAATCTAGGATTCATGGTAAGAAAAGCAAAGTGGTTTGTTTTGTTTGAGTCTAAATTTAACGATACTAAATTATGAAATTATGTTTTCCTTAGTTATTACATTTTTATTCTTATAATAAATGTCAAGTTATATTAGTAAAAGTAGAAGGCAGATTGGCACAGTGAAAAGAATCTAAGGGTTTGCAGGCAGATAATCTTGCATTTGAATTCTTATTTCACTAACTAGGTGCTCTTGGACAAATATTTAATGTCTCTGAGTCTCAGTTTTCTTCCTGTAAATAGCACACCTAATGCATATCTTTTTGCTCTACACCTTCTAATAGTATGCTTATTATCCCTTTTCTCTTTAACTTTAGCATCTTCTAATACAAGGTTTTAACACCTTCTAAGTTTAGACTTCTACTATATACTGAATTGCCTTTGAAATACTTCTGTAGCTTTTTGTAAATCTGCTTTATTGAGGTGTAATTTACATACTATCAAATTTACTACTCTTATCTTTTCAATCCAATGAGTTTTTTAAAAATGTATACTGTTGAAGAGCAGTGTTTTGCTGTGTAGTTTTTGTTTGTACAGATACACAACAATTTGCTTATTCTTTCATTGATATAGAGCTGCTGTAACTATTCCAATATGCATTTTGCTATGAACAGAGTTTTTATTTTCTTGAGTAACTAGTTAGAAGTAGAATTTCTAGGACCTATGGTAAATATATGTTTAATTTTGTAAGAACTTGCCAAACTGTTTTCAAAGGGATTCAGCAATTTTATAGTCCTATCAACAGTGTATTAGAGTCCCATTTGCTCCACTTTCTTGACAGTCTTGATATTTTTGGTCCTTTTCACTTTTGCCCTGGAACTTTGTGAATAGTATATATCATTATAGCTTTAATTTGTATGTTCCTCATTACTGTTTATGTCAAGCATCACTTCAGATGTTTATCATTCATTTATCTTCTTTGTTCCATATCTAATAAAAAATATTTTGCTTTTTTTTCTATTCAGTTATGTGTTTCCTTACTATTGAGAAGTACATATTTTCTTATATATTCTGGACACAAGTCTTTTATCAGATATGTGCTTTACATTTATTTATCTCCTAGTCCATGACTTCCCTTTATATTTCCTTAACATTGACTCTTGATGAGCAAAGTTTTTAATGTCAATGAAGTTTCCATTTACCAATTTTTTTTAAGGTTTATGCTTTTTATTTCCCACTTAAGAAATTTTTGCTCATTTAAGTTACTGAAATTTGAGAAGTAGTAAGTACTGATGGTCCCAACTTACAAAAATTCTGCCTACAATTTCCCAACTTTACAATGGGGATATTAAATGCATTTTTGACTTATGGGTATTTTTGCCAAGAGGTAACCCCATTATAAGCAAAGGAGCATCTGTATGCATATTTACTGTGCGTACTTTTGGGTCTCAGAAATAAAACACTCAAAAAGCATTCTGAGCGCTGAACCAAGGCCTTAGAAGTTGCCTCAGAATCAAGGATATTCTAACCTCTCCTGTTCTCTCCTGTTTTCTCCTGCCCATACCCCCAGCACAGGGTGAAATTTTACATTAATATTCCCTTAGCTGCCTTACAACCTGACCCACCGAAGAGAATACAATTGCCTTTCATCCCCTCCCTGAAATTTATATTATCTATCCCAGGGAAGGAGACTAAGGGATATAACCAAACCTGGAAGAACTTTATTCTGCCTCTTGGATTCATCCAACTCTAAAGAGAAACATTTATAAGTTAATATTTCTATCTCTTATTCATATTCTCTAAAATCATTTGCTATCCCCCTAAAAATCACCTGCAGCACCTCTCCCACATTTATGTCTCCTTTTTGAGGAGGGCAGTTAAACCTCATCACCTCACCCCTGTTTGAGTTTCAATTTTATACCTCCCATGTTTATCCACACTAATTATATTCATATGCCTTTTTTTCCTTAAAAAAAATTATTTTTGCTTACCCCAAGATCACAAAATCTTTTTAAATTTTATATTTTAGCTCCTAAATTAGGTCTGTAAACCATTTTGAGTTAATTTTTCTGTATTAAGTGAAGTAGGGTTAAGATTTTTTTTCTTTTTTTGGCATGTGGATATCCAATTGTTCCAGCAATACTTGCTGAAAAGACCATCCTTCAGTATCTTTATGTCACCATTTATCAAAGTGTACTGCTGTGGTATGGTATTGTTCCAACAGGTCTGCCAAAGACTGACAGAATATGGAGTTCACTTTCACCGAGTACACCCTGAAAAGAAGTCACAAACAGGAATATTGCTTGGAGTCTGTTCTAAAGGTGTCCTTGTGTTTGAAGTTCACAATGGAGTTCGCACATTGGTCCTTCGCTTTTCATGGAGGGAAACCAAGAAGATTTCTTTTTCCGTACGTCCATCTAACCTATTTTTAAATAAATATTATTGATTTCCAATGTAACACATTAACTAACTTTCCTTAAGTAACCTTTAGACTCTGTCATTCAGTAGAGCTAATACTACATATATCTTAATACTGTTTAACTCTTCCTTCTTACTTGTAGGGAATTATTGTTGAGATTTTGTTTCTGTTTTTTTCCAGAAGTGGACTTTGAGAAAGTATTACACATTCCTAGCTGGTTATATGCTCAATTAACTTTAGTTAAATTACAACCAAGTTAAATTCTCTGTTAAGCTAGAGCTTATTCTAGGGTCATAATTTATTACATGGAGAAATCCCCCTAATGTTTTTAAGATAGGTAATTATCTTAACTCCCACAAACTTAGTCTAGCTCAGTAGTAGATTACCCCCGAGTAACTATTATTTTAATCTTGGCAGTCCAGAGATTCACTGGATTTTATAAACTAATCCTAGTACTTTCTGTGTTAGATTTTAGTGTATACTATCTATTGGAGGTTGGGGGTCCTAGTTCCCCAAACCCAGTTGACCTGGTTCAATTACTCAGCTGAGCTAGAAAGTTCAGCTGAGGCATGGAGGTAACTGAAAGCAAAAAAATAAATGGAAAGTGGAAATAAAACTGGAGCAGCACAGGCAGCATGAATAGAGAGAGAGCAAAGTAACTTGCATAAATTTCAGTGTAACAAAGAGAAATTGTATTTAGGAAGAACAAAGAGAAAGTAAAGAGCACTTCCAAAGAGGGTTGGATCCCTCCTATGATGGAGAGAAGGTGAGAGAGAGGTGCACACAAGGGCAGTATGGGGGGATAAATACCTCTTAGAAATAGGTTGTAAGTCTTTCATTTCTCTCTCTGCACAGCCAGGCATTATTGCCTTTTTCTCTTGGTCATTGATTACCTAGGTAACTTCACGCTCACATTCTTTTCCTTTTTGGGGAGAAAAACAGTTGAGTGGTAAATGATCCTATGGGACCTCCAGGCTTCCTGGTTTCACAGGCCAGGTTTTCCTCCCATCCCTTTGAAGCCCTTCTTAGTGTCCCTTCTCATTATCTATAAAGTTAGAAAAGTGATTTTTAGAAAATAACATGTGAAGCATAGTGAGCTATAAAAGCACATTTAAAACAAACAAACATATTTTGATTTGACATAGTTGGGATATCTGAACATTGATGTGTTATTAGCAAACTCCAGAGGTAAATAAAAAATATGTTTTTATATTTGTTTTCCTAATAGTAGTTAAGAACAAGGACTACTGACAACTTTGGTTCATATCTGGGCTGAAATATGCTCTCACCACAGCAATTTTATAAAGATAGCAAGGTGCTAAAAGACTTTGAATAATCTTCAATCTAGAGACACTTGAAATCAGTTCTAGACCTAATGGTTAATTGGTTAATTTCCTATGAAACGCAGAGGTACCACCAGGATTACCAGATAATAATGTGTTCTCTCAAGAAAGCCCATACCACTCTTCCCAAGATTGCCAAGACCAGAAATGACCTGAGTGTAAGTTATCTTCTCCTAGTGGAAATGCTGGTACAGCAAGTATCTAAAGGAAACTTTAAATACAAATTCAATTTGGACAAGTTTTGAAAAGGCTTCAATTCAAATAATTATCATTCAGCTCTATGTCATTTGCCAAGTTTCCACACCAACCTCCATACATAGAACTAGCAGTGATTAGTCTTTAAAGTCTCTAAAGTAATAGAGAATAGATCACATGCCTACATAAACTACTCCAGTATTTAAAACTGCATTTACTAAGTTCTTTCTCTAACATAGAGCTCTTTTCTTTCTTTTTTATTTTTTTCTTTTATCCTCCTTTTTGTTTGCTACTAACTTCTGGAGAGGTAAAGAATCACCCTTCAGCCTTTTCTTCGCTCACAGCTGAGTCCCCTCAGGCACATTTTCTGTCCAATCCATCCATTAACACTTAGAGAGAATCAACTATTCTAATTTTTTCAAACATATGCATTTTTATTACATGTTAAATTATCTGTAGCATCACTTTTCATAATTATTATGAACTTTTTTTTTTGACAAGGCATGAAAGAAGTATTTTATTGGCAAAAGTGATTTTTTTTATTGTCTTTATTATTAAATCATAGCTATGTACAATAGTGCAATCAAGGGGTACAATGTGCTGGTTTCATATACAATCTGAACTTTTTTCATCAAACTGATTAACATAGGCTTCCTGGCGTTTTCTCAATTATTATATGAAGACATTTGTATTCTGCATTTACTAAGGTTCACCTGTACCCTTCTAAGATGCAACATAGGTGTGGTCCCACCAATTACCCTCCCTCCACCTCCACCTCAACCCTCCCCTCCCTTGCCCCTTTCCCCATATTCTTGTGCTATAGTTGGATTACACCCTTCATATGAAAGCTATAAATTAGCTTCATAGTAGGGCTGAGTACGTTGGATACTTTTTCTTCCATTCTTGAAATACTTTGCTAAGAAGAATATGTTCCAGCTCCATCCATGTAAACATGAAAGAGATAAAGTCTCCCTCTTTCTTTAAGGCTACGTCATATTCCACATTTTATTAATCCTTTCGTGGATTGATGGGCACTTGGGTTTCTTCCATAACTTAGCACTTATGAATTGGGCTGCAATGAACATTCTGATACAGATATCTTTGTTGTAATGTGATTTTTGGTCTTATGGGTATATACCTAGTAAAGGAATTATAGGATCGAATGGCAGGTCAATTGTTAGATCTCTAAGTAGTCTCCAAACATCTTTCCAAAAGGAACGTATTAGTGTGCACTCCCACCAGCAGTGTAGAAGTGTTCCCTTTTCTCCACATCCACGCCAACATCTCTGGTTTTGGGATTTTATTATTATGAACTTCTAACTGATCTTTGACATTTTTTGTGTGTGTGACCTATCCCCCTTTTACTGCTTTTGGGTGTTTCTTCTTAGGTACCAGGTCTGGAGTTCTTTTGACTAATATACCTAAAAGATTCTGTCCTTCATATTAATGCTTAGACCAATGAGAGAATTTTACAACTGTGGAGTTCATTGTGCTTATAAATTACCTGACAATGGTTAAGTGTTATGTTTGTTAACAAAAAAAATTCTTCAACTGTTTGAAGAGTTACTAGGTATACTACTCATTATCAAGATACTGTTTTGAAGCCCTGTCTTTAACTCTTCCCTAAAACTTACTGATTTTCATTTTTAACAAAGAAACCAGTTCAGTCACAGAGATTTCATTGGCAATTGTGTCTATCTAGCTTTAACAATATTATTTTGTTTCTATTGCATTTATTATATTTATTTTTATAGCTGAATTCTATTTATGCTTAGTGACATTGGTTTTCTATTTATAGTGTGTAATAAAGTTTCATTTAAGTAAAAAAAGTCAATTGAAAAATTTTCAAATAATCAAGACCAGAAATTATGAAGGTGATACCTACATGATTGACATGTGGGCCATACTCTATCATTGTATCTTTTGTAAACCTAAATTTGACTTTTCCGTACCTATGTTAAGTAAAAACAAGGGATGTGAAGTAGAGATGATAATCTGCAGAGCAGCCAAGAGCTAGAGTATAATCTAATGGAACTTAAGCCGTTCCTCAGAGGCATTAGTTTTAGATGCCTGGTGTGTTGAACACTAGTCTTTTAAGGGGTATGGATCACCTGCAAGCCTCGCCATATAGGTCACAAAGGTGGGGATGCCCTGTCACCCAAGGGACATTGATTTTTCCAGAAATATCAGGGAGCTAAAACTGATTTATGATCCTCCCATTTTCCCTATATTTGCTAAAAATATTAATGCATTTATCTCTCAACCCAGCAATTATATTATCCATACCTCTCCATTGCCACATTTTCTTCAGTGTCCCACAATATCTTTCTAGCCTTCGTGCTTCCCACATTCTAGTTAACTGAATCATAGCTCTTATCATAAAATATTATTAAAAGAAAATTCTTGGTAAACTTCAGTTTTTTAAAAATCAATAGAGTAGAACAGGTACTTCTTGTCATCTCTATTTCAAATAGTTTTCGTGTGTATAAATATTCACATAAACTCAAAATATTAATAATCTTATTAAAAGAAATTGTTTTCCTTCCTATTAGCCGATATATACAATCTTATTTAGGCTATAAGTTCTGAAAGTGGCAAGTAATATTAATTTATTTTCTGAATTTGTATATAATAATATGCCACATAATGTTTTTGGTCAATGGTGAACCAGGTAAACAATAGTAGTCCCATGAGACTATAATATTGTGTCTTTACTGTACCTTTTCAGTATTTAGATATGTTTGTATAAATACTTGCCATTGTGGTATAGTTTTTACAGTATTCTTTACAGTAATGTACAGTACATGTTTGTAGCACCTGAGCAGCTGGCTTTCATATATAATCTAGGTGTACAGTAAGCTATCCCCCGTAAGTTTGTGTATGTACACTCTGTGTTTGCACAATGACCAAATCACCAAACAGTGCACTTCCAAAATGTATCTTCATTGCTAAGCAGTTCATCACTTGCATACGATTATATTTTCTATACACATGTTTATATTAGATGTAGGTCAAAAAATGCCTCATAATGGGAAATATAAATAATATCTCTACTTATTAATAGATTATAGTATTTGGTCATGTAAAAAGATCATAGGAAAGCATTCTAATTTTGAATACCCTTCATTTACATTTCAGAAAAAGAAAATCACATTGCAGAACACATCAGACGGGATTAAGCATGCTTTCCAGACAGAAAACAGTAGGGTGTGCCAGTACCTGCTGCACCTCTGCTCTTCCCAGCATAAGTTCCAGCTGCAGATGAGAACAAGACAAAGCAACCAGGATGCCCAAGATATTGGTAAGGAAAAGCAGACTATTTCAGATGACTTAAGGGGATAGCACAACTTTTTCCAGAAATTTTAAAAGAACTACTATGTTTAGGATAAAAATTTATAATGTATATACATGTTGTCTAAATCAAGCCTATAGAAGTATCACAAATGAAGCTGAGATTTCAATTTCAGGTTTATTTTGAGACAAGCACCTGAAGTTACTTAGTCGGTACTTGTTGAAATGTCTCTTTTGTGCTTGGCAGTAGGCAAGTTGATGAAAACATTATAAAAGTTTAGGACATGTTTTCTACCCACAGGAAACTTAAACACTCTTTGGAAGATAGGACTAACATACATGAAACAGTAATACACAACAGAGGTTCAAGGTTTTAGTAAGAGATTATATCATACAGACTTTACGATCTCTACTACAAGATAGAGAGAAGATATATTACAAGAGAAGAGAGAAGTTGTGGGCTAGAGTACTGGAGAGGTGATGTTTGAAGTGGATTTAAAGAGCTTTCCAAGGCAGAGGACAGGAGGAACATGCACTCAGGTCAGTGAGAGGACAGACCACACATTGACCGCCTGCTAGTTCTACTTGAGTGCACCTCTCTATTGAGAATGAGATGAATAACCACAGCATCCAATATAAATGCTCAGCACAGGGGTTTCACATTCTTTTGAAAAAAGGAGCCAGAAGAAGAAACTGATTTGACTGTCAAAAATATCTCAGTCAGAACTGAAATATTTATAGCTTACTCTACAATTAAAGATTAAAGTTATATAAAATCCAATTCTGCACAAGTAAGTTCTTATAAGCTTAAGCAAGACTCTTTGAAGTATATGATTAAAAAAATTAATGGAATATCACTGATGAGCTTGTGCAGCAGAGTCCTATAAATTCTAAATCCCAAATTTATCACATTCTAAAATCTCAAGGAAAATATTTTTCTCATCGAATCAGACTGGGGTGATGGCAGCCTATGAATAGATGTTTCTCATCCTTTCCAAATCATGATGGGAATGGAGTTCATATGCTTTTTAAAATGAAGATTCTAGGCTCGGTGCCTGTGGCTCAATGGGCTAAGGTGCCAGCCACGTACACCTGAGCTGGCGGGTTCAAATCCAGCCTGGGCCCACCAAACAACAATGACAACTGTAACCAAAAAATGGCCGAGGGTTGTGGTGGACGCTTATAGTCCCAGCTACTTGGGAGGCGGAGGCAAGAGACTCGCTTGAGCCCAGGAATTGGAGGTTGCTGTGAGTTGTGATGCTATAGCACTCTATCCAGGGTGACAGTTTGAGGATCTGTCTCAAAAAAAAAAAAAGAAAGAAAAAAATGAAGATTCCAGGAACCTACCTGAAACTTAAAGAATCTCAATCTTTGGAAACTGAGTCCTTGGAATCTGCATTTTATCAGGCTTATCAGTAATGATTTTTATGCATGCTAAAATATAATAACCACCACTATAAAGTAATCTCATTCATTTCTTATACTGAAGAGCAATGTAGAATAGCAGTTATAATAACATGAGCCAAACTGCAAGTAACTCTATTACTTATAACCTATAAAACCTTAGGCAAGCACTTGAACTCTCTGCCTTGGTTACTGCTCTGTAAAATGATTATCATAGTGATAATACCTAAATCATACTTTATCGTGAAGAGAAAATGAATTTATACATTTAGAACACTTTTAAGAAATACTGGTAGAGAGCAAGTATTCGGTAAAATATTCATTATTGTTATTATCATAATCATCAACATTTTTTACCACTACCACAGTAGTAGCAAAATAACTGGTTAATCGGTAGGAAGTTCATGGGCTAACAAAAGTGTACCACCTTATTAAGTTGGTAGAAAGAACCAACTTTCTAGAACCTTAGAGGTCATTAAGTCCAGAATTTTACTGAACTGCTTGGCAATGAATTTTACTGAATTCATAGTTAGAAGTCATTCTAAGCAAGTCCCTAATCCCCATTCCTAATGTAGTATACTTTCTGTTGGATGAGTTTCCCAAGAACTGATTAGCATGGAATTAAATTAAGAGTAACAATCACTTACTATACTGTGAGATAACAGAAAAAATATGATTAAGTTGACAATATTAAGGAAGCATATAAAATGGTACAAAGGACTGAACAATAGCAGAAACAAAAATGAGAGAGTATGGATTACAGACTGAGTAGGGAAACTAATAAGTCTTTATGTTCAGATCTGAAACATTTGTGCTAGGATACAGGCACGTACTAATGTCCTTTCCCGTACTAATGAACCATACTGGAGTCCTATCCAGGTGAAAGGCAGTAGGGCAAGCCAGACAAGTGGATCCACATGCAATATTTTAAGTGCTGTCCAGAGGTAGGTTTATGAACGAACTTGAACAGCAAGTCCTAATATGTTCCCAAAACACGCAAAACCTAAACTGAACTAGTTGTTCTTATTCTTTCCAAAGTTTAGTCTACATTTTCCTTAAGGATGAAGAAAGCTATTGAATGTAAAAGCATTTCCTGGTAATTGAATCTTCATAAAACTGTTTTGGTTCTTTAATTAAAAGCTGCTAAGTAAAAGAAAATAGAAATAGTGTTATTTGCTCTAAGAAAAACTCCATTATTTTAAGTTAAAAATGATTCTGGAAATTGTTAAGCAAAGGTCTTTTTTTAAGGTCTTGTTTTAACCTATTATCAACTTGTACTTCAGAGAAAGAACATTGAATTTTCTTTTTTATTAAATAAATAAGATATATTCATTTAAACTTCATTCTGATGCATGACTATTACAAATCTTCAATGTTTTCCTACCTATTTATGCCTGAGATAAAATACCAATAATTAATCTTCCTAGGAATTAGAAGATAAATGAAACAGAATCTAAATATCTAAGTAATCATTTTACATTTTCTTTTCTTTTTCTTTTTGTTAACATGGGACCCTTGAGAGAGTCATTTTCATTTTAAAAGGAAGTTTCCTTTACTGTTTTACAGAGTGTTCAAGATTCATTCCATATAGAATGCATCAGAGGGTTACTACTTCCTAGGAGTGATCAAAGGAAGTGTTTTATGATGTGTGCCACTAAATGCATGAACAACTAAATCAATAGACAATCTCTGCTCCTGTCCTTTATTTACATCTGCCACAGTGCTTTGGTTAGCAGTGCAAATGTTAAAATATTGACATGACAGTGTTTCTTACAAAATAGAATAGCCAAACACTCGTTACATAATGTATCCCTAAATTTAGCCTCAAAAAGACAACTTTGGATGTTTTTTGGGGAGTGAAAGGAGTTGAAGCACAAAGAGTTCTCCATCTCTCTAATCATATTAATTTACAGATCCCAAAACAGAGAGAAGATTAGTACTATTTTGGTCTCCCATGGCTCCTTTGCCTCAATAAAATAATTAAATCAATAAGGTGGGAAGGTGAACTTGACATTGTAGTGAAATAACAAATAATTTACCTTAAAAGTTTTTGGGGGGAAGGGGCAGCATTATTAAGATATAATTCACATCCCATATAATTCACCCATTTAAAGAGTATGGTTCACCATTACCATACTCTGCCTTAAGCTTTTAAAAGTATAATAATCAAAAATTTTTTCTCTGGGCATAACTCCTCTGCATAGCTTCTTTTTCAGGTATATATACACCATGTCAGCCCATCCAGGTTTCATCTCTCCATCCTTGGCTTGCTGTTATTTTAGCAGAGACACTACCAGGCTTGAAAATTTCTTTGTTAAATGTCATTCTTATTTCTAACTCAAATCAGTAAGGAATTTGGGGTCAGCAAGCCTGAGCCCAAAATATTACTGGATCAATGAGAATCATTAAAGGAAGCAGGAAACACTGAGTTGGCTGCAGCAATGAGAAAGTTAAAAGGATGGAGAAATGGCATGAAAACCAGGATCTTCAAACCTCCTTTTAAACAAAACCCTGATTGCCATACTTTGAAAGCTACCTACTTATGCTGGCAACCAAAAAGATAAAAAACTGCATGCTGTCTTTTGTTTATTAAAATAACCCTTCTCATAAAGGTACTGCACAGCATTTCCATCATGTAAAGCAATCCTGTTTCCTTGTAGAGAGAGCTTCGTTTAGGAGCCTGAATCTCCAAGCAGAGTCCGTTAGAGGATTTAATGTGGGACAAGCAGTCAGCACTGGCAGTCTGGCCGGCAGCACCCTGAACAAACTTGCCGTTCGACCTTTATCAGTTCAAGCTGAAATTCTGAAGAGGCTATCCTGCTCTGAGCTGTCGCTCTACCAGCCATTGCAAAACAATTCAAAAGAGAAGAGTGATAAAGCTTCATGGGAGGAAAAGCCTAGAGGGATAAGTAAATCATACCATGATCTCAGTCAGGTCTCTCTATATCCTCATCGGAAAAATGTCATTGTTAACCTGGACTCCCCACCACAAACCGTTGCAGAGTTGGTGGGAAAACCTTTTCACCAGATGGCAAGATCTGACACAGAATCTTTGGCAGGATTGACAAAACTTAATAAGTAAGAACATGATTAACTTACCCAAACTACCTATTCAGAAATTCTACATTTCATTCATTTGTTTTTGTTTTGACATTTTATTATTTTTACCATATTTTTTTTTACATTGACACTTCCCTCCTACCTTCCTTTTCCCTCTTTAGTTCAAAGTCTGTTGCGAGTTTAAATAGAAGTCCTGAAAGAAGGAAACATGAATCAGACTCCTCTTCCTTTGAAGACCCTGGTCAAGCATGTGTTCTAGGTCAGCATAAACCAGCTTACCTTCTCTGTCCTGTACCTCATGCTCAGAGGGAAGTGAATGAGATCGTGTTAATTATACAGAAATTATTTTGGGTTCTATGTCTTAACTGCCAAAACTGAATATAAACTTTTAGGTTACTTAAAATATACCAAATCAATAGTTTACTTAACAGGCGATTGCTTCATGGCACAGACTTTCCCTTAGCTGCTTCTTGGTCATGATAGCCAGGGTTGTCATACTGAGAGAACCCAGTCTTAAACCATTGCATTGGATCACCTTCTTTTGGCTTTTCCTTACAAGCCGATGTGAGTGGTCTATGGAAATGCTATATTTTTTGAAGAAAGATTTATTTAGGATGCTCTCAGCTTAGCCTGAACAGAATTATCTCTAAAAACTTAGATAATTTTATGAAGTGTGCTATGATTTGTAGACACAAACTCTTAGTTTATTTACATTTCTTCAAATTCTCCCAGGAGATTGGAGTCTATTAATTATTTAAGATGCTGCCTTGTAAGATAAAAAATACAGCTTTCCTGTTGCCTGTTTCATCTTGAAAGAGATATACACCCAAGTCAATCTTTCAGAAGAGTAGATGTGTAAGCACAATACTACTCAAAATATGACATAGACTGGGAGACAAAGGGAAGCAAAGATAGCCCCTTCTGATGTTTTACCAAATACTACTACTTAGTTCTTTCCTTAAACCTAAAATTTACTAATTTGCCCCTAATAATGCAAACTTTAAAAATTGTTTTAATCCCATAATTGGATTGAGGGTATGTGGAATAAATGAAGTCACAAGAGAACTCTATAGTAGATAAATATGTATATATGTGTGTGTGTGTGGAAATCAACATTACTTTATTAATATAGGCTTCCACAATTTTCAGAGGTTATACTTTCATCAATGTAAGTTGATCAGTTAAAAAAATTAAACAGATAAAAAGGCAAGATTTCATCTGATTTTCATCTGGTAGGTAACCCTATTATATGTTAGAAATAGTCTAAGAGACTGATTTGATTTTTTTTTTTTTTTTTTTTTTTTTGGGTATAGTAACCCACTGTAACCCTGGAAAGAGTTAATGGGAACATCAAAGCTAATTGCAACCACAAACCCCGGGCCACAAGCCAATC
>CAUYON010106724.1:0-19021 GCA_963573935.1 Arctocebus calabarensis | reverse complement strand
CTCCCTTTCCCTTTTCCCTGTATTCTTGTGCTATAATTGGGTTTTAGCCTTCATATGAAAGCTATAAATTAGATTCATATTAGGGCTGAGTACATTGGATACTTTTTCTTCCATTCTTGAGATATTTTGCTAAGAAGAATATGTTCCAGCTCCATCCATGTAAACAAAAAAGAGGTAAAGTCTCCATCTTTCTTTAAGGCTGCATAATATTCCATGGTATACATGTACCACAATTTATTAATCCATTTGTGGGTTGATGGGCATTTGGGCTTCTTCTATGACTTAGCAATTATGAATTGGGCTGCAATAAACGTTCTGGTACAAGTATCTTTATTATGATGTGATTTTTGGTCTTCAGGATATATACCCAATAAAGGAATTATAGGATCAAATGGCAGATCTATTTTTAGATCTCTAAGTGTTCTCCAAATATCTTTCCAAAAGGAATGTACTAGTTTGCATTCCCACCAACAGTGGAGAAGTGTTCCCCTTTCTCCACATCCATGCCAACATCTCTGGTTTTGGGATTTTGTTATGTGGGCTTCTTTTAGCCCTTTTTACTTGCCTTACTTCTACTCAATGTTTTCTGTTGCTCTGTTGTCAAGTCTACTGAACCTTTTTTTCTGTAGTATACTATTTCCATTTCTCTATTATCATTATTATTATTACTTTAAGTGATGAGGTTCTGCTTTGTTGTCCAGGCTGAGGTATGGCAGCATGACCATATCTCACTATAGCCTCAAACTGCTGGGCTCAAGCAATCCTCCTGCTTCAACCTCCCAAGCTGTTGGAACTACAGGCATACACCCCCATGCCCAGCAATTTTTTTTTTTTTTTTAGAGATGGGGTCTTGCTATGTTGCCCAGGCTAGTCTTGAATTCCTGCCCTCAAGCAATCCTCCCACCTCAGCTTCCCAAAGTGCTGAGATTACAGACTTGAGCTACCACAGTCTGTATTAAGATTATTTGTTCCTTTATTAAGTTTGTATTTTCTTTGAAATCCTTGAATATGTTTGTAATAGTTATTTCCAAGTCTTGTTGGCCAGTTCCATTTTGTTCATTTTGAGTCTTTTGCTAATTGATTCTTTACTGATTGTGGGCCACATTTTTTTGCTGCTTCATTTGTCTAGTAATTTTTATTGTATGCTAGACATTATGAATTCTATGTTGTTAAGTGTATATGATTGTCTCACTAATAGAGTTCAGTTTTGTTCCAATAGGTAGTTGATTTCATTGGGAATCAGTTTGATCTTTTCAAGGCTTATTTTTAACCTTTTTTGGGAATGAGTCTAAGATAGCCCTTACTTTTTAAAGCATGGCTTTTCTGGAATTTCTACTGAATTTGTAGGTGCTCACCAAGGTCTGTCTACTCTGACTTTGGGGAACTCACACATCTCCCAACCCCAGTCCTGGGTAATCTCTGATAGTAGTTTAGTTTATAGCACCTCATGAGTTTTTTTCCTGATAGTTACATTTTGCCCTGCTTTATGGAGTCTTGCTGTGCACATATGAAGTTTAGGACTCAGCCAAAGCCTAGTTTTTGTTTTTGTTTTTCTGTTATTGTTGTTTTAAAAATATGGACTACTTCACAAATTTACATGTCATTTGCCCATGCTAACCTTTTCTGTATTGTTCCAGTTTTAATATATATGCCGCCAAAGCAAGCACCTATAGTCCATTTTTTGGATCTCTTTTTCTGCACAGCTTTTCTTTTTCTGGTATCTTGCCATACAAATTTATGAGGGGCAGGAGCCTCAGTAGCCCTGACTATAGTCTTTACTTTCACAAGTCCACAAAGTACCTCCAGGAACAAACCCAAGGAGATTGTGGGGTTCACCTCATTTGTTTCTCTTCTCTAAGGGATCATAGTAATTTCTTATGTTTCTCCAGAGATAATTTGCTACCAGTTACTCTATCATGTCCAGAAGCAGAAATCCCTTTTTTTTATGTTTCTGCTTATGTTTATGTCAAAAAGAATGTATAACATTTTCTATGTATTTTTAAATTGTATTTAAATAGTATTTGTTTATTGTTGCTTTTTTTTTTTTTTTTGAGACAGTCTCACTTTGTCACCCTCAGTAGAGTGCTGTAGCATCATAGCTCACAGCAACCTCAAACTCTTGGGCTTAAGCGATTCTCTTGCCTCAGCCTCTCAAGTAGCTGGGACTATAGGTGCCTGCCACAATGTCTGGCTTTTTTTTTCAGAGATGAGGTCTTGCTCTGGCTCAGACTCATCTTGAACTCCTGAGCTCAGGTAATCTGCCCATTTTGGCCTCCCAGAGTGCTAGGATTACAGGTGTGAGGTACTGAGCCGGGCCTACATTATCTTCTTACACTTGTTTTTTTTTTTTTTTGCCCATAGTTGGGTTGAACCTGCCACCCTCGGCATAGAGGGCTTGCACCCTACTCCTTGAGCCACAGGCACCGCCCCACTTGTTTGTTTTTTTTGAGACAAAGTCTTACATTGTTGCCCGGGAAAGAGTGCTGTGCAGTCAGCTAGCGCACAGCAACTTCAAATTCCTGGGCTCAAGCAATTGTCCTGCCTTAGTAGGATTACAGGTGTGCACCACGAGAACCAGCTAACGTTCAGCGAACATTTTTGAACATGTCATTAGGAAAAGTATGGTGGCTCAGCACCTGTATCACAGTGGTTATGGCGCCAATCACATATACCGAGGGTGGCGGGTTAGATCCCAGCCCAGGCCAGCTAAACAAAAATGATGGCTGCAACAAAAAATAGCCGGGCATTGTGGTGGGCACCTGTAGTCCCAGCTACTTGGGAGGCTGAGGCGAGAGAATTGCTTAAGACCAAGAGTTTGAGGTTGCTGTGGGCTGTGATGCCATGGCACACTGCCAAGGGTGACGTAGTGATACTCTGTCTCAAAACAAAAAAAAATGCTAACTTCAACTTGACAATGCCAAAATGCTTCCCCAAATGAAGGTGCTGGTGTCTATTCCTATCTTCAGTATTCAAGAGATCCCATTGCTTCACATGCTCACCAGCATTTGATATGTAGACTTGAAGATTCTCACCAACTTCAGGAGTGAAAAGATGTGTGATTATTACTTCAGTTTTTATTCTCCTGAGTATTAGTGAGGTTGATCTTCTCAACCATTTGGGTTTTCTCTTATGTGACCTGTCTATTAATCCCTATTGCCCATTTTTCCATGGAGTTTTCTTTTTCTTTCTTTCTTTCTTTTTTTTTTTACTTGTAAGATTTCTTTATATATTCTGGGCACTAAATCTTTATTAAGTATATTGCAAATATTAACTCCCAGTCTGTGGTGTGTCTTTTAACTTTGTAGGGTTGTGTGTGTACATGTGCATATCATATAAAAGCATCTGTTTTGTGTTTTTTGTGTTAAGCAATCTTTCCCTATCCTGAGGTCATAAAGATACTTGCCCATATTTTGTTGTAAGACTTCTAAAGGGTTTTGGTTGTTTTCTTATTTGTGACAGAATCTTGCTCTGTTGCCTTGGCTAGAATACAGTGGTGTCATCATAGCTCACAGCAACCTCAAACTCCTGAGCTCAAGGGATCCTCCCTCCTTGGCCCCCAGAGTGCTAGGATTATAGGCATAGCCACAGCTCCTAGCCAAGGATTTTTTTAAAATAAACTTATACATATTAACGTTAATGCATCTGAAAATTATTTTTGTGTGCATGGAGTAAGGCAGGGATCAGATTTTATATTTTTCTGTGGGGAAAGCCAAGCGTCCTAACTCTCTGGTCTTTTCCCAGTTATCTGGACTGCCACCAACTCACCTCCAGATTCCCTCAGGGACACAGGTCTGATTGGGCTATTTTCCTGATCCCGTGATTATATTGCCTCTTCTTGTACTCATACCCATAAGTTTAAAATACTTAACTTTATGAAAAATTTGATACCTGGTAGGGTAAATGGGCTAAGAAGGAAGAAGGGATGTTTGCTGTTGCTTTGGAATTTAAAATAGTACTGGCTGAACTTAGAAAAAAGTTTATTTGCTATACACCTGTCAAAGACTAATTTGTGACATGAAGGGTGAGGGTCTCAGGGTCTCATGACTTTTCTTTCTTTCTTTCTTTCTTTTTTATCATCATCCTACTTATCATTAGTCCTGTGACTTTCTGTGACAGTTTGGGTACTTTTACTTTTAGCCTCTCCTCCCTGCCCTGCCCCTCTCAGCTCCAGTTTTCAGGTGTGATGTCTCTGAATTATGGGGCAGCCCTTCTGCTATTTATGCCTGGGCCTATGGTGCGTATTTTGTGACTGGGCTGCAGCACCAATTCCGTTGGTTGGTGCCAACCAGACCACAGAGACAGGCCCAGTGGGGTCCAGAGTTTCCTGTTAGCTCATAGATACTGAGACCCTAGATTCCAAAAATAGAAACTTGAGTAACCACCGTGACCTCACGGTGCTCTGAGCACCTGGGGCTGTCTTCATCCACAGTGGCCCGGCCTGGGCCCTCCCCACCAGAGCAGTGTCAGGTCTGAGCAGTCTCCACGGGCTCTGACAGCCACCCTGCCTGAAGTACGTGTGCTCTGTCCCCGCCCCTTCAGGCAGTCACCCGCAGGGCCAAGGTGGCTTCCGGCCAGAGGATGAGCAAGTTCTTAAGGCACTTCACTGTTGTTGGTGACGACTACCAAGCTTGGAACATCAACTACAAAAAATGGGAGAATGAAGAGGAGGAGGAAGAGGAGGACCAGCAGCTGCCACCTACGCCAGCCTCAGGCGAGGAGGGCCAGGCTTCGGGCCCAGATGCTGCCCCTGTACCCGCACCCAGGCCTCCCCTTGACTTCAGGAGCAAGTTGAGGAAGTTGTTCAGCTCTCACAGGTTTCAGGTAGGTGAGGCAGAAGCCCAAGATGCCCCAGGCAGGGCAGGAGGGCAGGCGGGACCATCTCTGCCACTGCCTCCTCCAGCCCACAGATGTTCACCACGTGCCAGGCACCCCATGCCATGCTACGATGTGGTGGGCACATCCTGCACTGTCAGAGGGTAACAACCGTAATCTGAAAGTAAATAAAAGGTTCATTAAGAACAAAGTGTGGTCTGTCCATACAGTGGAATATTTTTCAGACATAAAAAGGCATGAAATGCTGATCCACACTACGATGTGGATGAATCAGGAAAACATTATGCCAAGAGAAAGGAACCAGTCATAGAAGACTATAGCATTCTATAGGAAATGTCTAGAACAGGCACATTCATACAGGCAGGAAGTGGAGTGGTGGTTGCCACGGGTCAGAGGGTTTCTATGTAGGGTGATGAATGTGTTGTGGGACTAGATTCACACAACCTTTTGAATATACTTAATGCCATTGAACTTTATGCCAACTTTAAAATTGTTAAAATGGTCAGTTTTACATTATACAAATTTTATCACGCGCATACACAAAGTAAATTAAAGGGCAAACACTGGAGACAGCTGAGTGCCTGCTCTCGAACAAGACCAAGAGGGTCCCTTGCTCTGGAAATGCAGCACCAGGGGAGTCTCTTGTGGATTGAAGCCAGAAGTATCTGCCTGGCTTTAACACTCCGCTGGCCTCCAGGTATGGTTATGGGGAGAACAGCAGAGGAAGGTGTGGTCCTCACAGATGGGCAAAGGGAACTGAACTTTCTGTGGGGTTCATTGTAAAGGAACTTACTGATTTCGAAGGACTAGTACAGGTAAGCCTGGCTGGCCCTGTGGTGGGCAGGTAGTCTCTGGAAGTACATTTCAATTTATGGGTTCTATAGGAGGCCTGGTGGCATTAGGGAAGGGCACAGCTCCTTGGTAGTCTTGGCCATTTGGGGTCACTGCTGCAGGTATCCTAAGCCACAGTAAGACAGCTCCTCCTTAGAGCCCATGCCCCTTCTGAAAGCAGAGAGAACAGCCCTTTCCTCTCATCACTGACTTTGTTCCAGGATGAAAAGAAAAGATATTTTTATTTTTGGTCTTTTTTTTTTCCTATACTCACGTGGCTTAAAAAAATAAAGCAAGCCAACAGCACTTGCAGCTCATTCCTCTGTGGCTGTGACAGGAAGGGAAACGTGGTATTAAGTCCTTGGGGTTGAAATCTCAAACCTTCAATTTTAGGAGAAGGAAGATGCCAACTTCCTTCCAGCTGCTGGGGAGCCCTGGACCACCCCTCAGGACATCCCCACTCCAAGTGGGTCCACCAAGCCACTCGGCCTGCTCTAGAAAAAAAGACTTTTGTAAAAGAAGATGTTTATCTGCTTACGTGACAGTTTCTTATTGAGCACCTACTGTTTACAGCACCAATTGTGACATATCCCTGCCCTCACCCAGGTTCTGTCTGTGGAGAGGCATGAGTTATAGGAATTACCACCAAGATAAATACTGGTTACAAATGGAGATAGAAGGAGCTCTGAGAGATCATGAGGGAGACCTGATCAAGGACTGGAGTTGGAGGAGGTGATAATTCACCTGCCACTTACAGACTGAGCAGGAGGGACCCTGTGGGAAGCAGGGGAAAAGCTTTCCTGGAGAGGGGCTGCATTCACCAAGGGCCCAGGCAGGAAAGAGCCCGTGGCACTGAGGAAGAGAGAAAGATGTCTGTGGCTCAGGTGTAGCCAAGCAGAGCCATCACTTGGCAAGAGAGGAGGCGAGGGCCAGTTATCAGTAGGTAGTGGACAGCCATCAAAAGTTCTAAGTGGTGGGGGGTGACATCAGCTTTATAGAGAGATTCAGAGTGGAAACAGGGAGACCAGGCTGGAGCAGCAGATGGGGGTTCAGGAGTGTTGATCTCTGCAGGTAGAATCAGCAAACAGGAATCCCTTTCTCAGGTAGTTTGAGGTGGCCAAGGTGACATGATAATTGCTTTCACTGCTGACAGAGACTAGCACAACTAAAGGAGAGAACATGGGGTGATTCAGGCTTCCAGAAAAGCTCTGAGAGGACAGGATAGAAGCAAGCCAAGGGCAGGTGGTCCCAAAGATCAAGGACTTCACTTTTATTCCTTAGCACCGTGGGCCAGGCCCTGTGCTAAACATTCTCTGTGCATTTCCTCCTGTCACACTCCCATTGTTGCTTTGGTGTAGAAAACGTGGCCATCCCCATTCTCCCCAGGAGAACACTAATCCTCACGCCAGGGCCTGCACCCTGTACCTCTGGCCTGTATAGCGGCCATGGCTGTCTTTGCCAGGGTGAGGATTTGGAATTAACCGGCTTCATTGAATTCTCAGCATTTTTCTTTGTGCCATGGTTCCCCTCAAAACTAGTACTGCCTTATGAATTGGGCATTCAGGGCCTCAGGGATTACCAGGCATTGTAATTTTGTGTACTAGAGTCAGTCTGTCTCCTTTTTCTTTTTGGTGGCTTCTTTTGAAAATTAAGGTGAGATTCACATAAGATTAATCATTTTAAAGTAGATAATTCTGTGACATTTATTTCAGTACATTCACAATGTTGTGATAGTGAACTCACCACTATTTAGTTCCAGAACATTCTCATCACTCCAAATGGAAACTCTGTACCTATTAAGCAGTCAGTCACCATTCCCCCTCCCTCCCAGATGTCCCTAACCATCAATCTGCATTTTGTCTCTTAAGGACTGGACATGTTATATAAATGGGATCAGGTACTGGTGGTCTTTTGTGTCTGGCTCCTTTCACTTAATAGGATGTTTTCTGGGTTCATCCACACAGTAGCATATATCAGAATTTTATTCCTTCTTATGGCTGAATATCAGGTCTGTTCCTAAAGTCTCTGTGCCTGGATTTTAGACCATGTGAGCTCTCAGATCCCTTTAGCTCTAAAATAAAATGATGGAAGAAAAGGAAAAAAACTCACCAGAGGCTTGAATCTTTATTAAGTTGCTGAATTTGGATATGTGTAAAAAATCGCATTACAAAGCAATTTGCCGGGCAATTTTCACAGTAAACCACGTCATCATATACTTTAATTACTGGAATAATTACCTACAGGTTGAACTGGTCAAAGGATTAATAGTTTGCCTTGTTTAATTTCATCTTGACACTGTAGAAACTGCCAAGATAACAGATTAATTTTTAGAGGTCAAAATCTATTATTGGAAAGTGTAAGAGGAGAGGCCCTGGGGGAAGGAGGTGATGGTCCAGAAATTCCAAGGGAGAGGGTGTCACTCAGGGTCCTGTAGGGCTGTGAATCCACCACTGTCTCCCAGAATGCTGTCCCTTCTACCCCAACCTTAGTGTTCTCACTGAGGCTTTGGTAATGCCAAGGCTTGTGGCATTATAGAGGAGCTAGGAGCCAAGCCTGCCATTAGTACCTCCGTCACTATGACTGCCACCACCAGCAGCTATTTCCCACAATAGCCATCAGTGAAACTGCCCACCTCTCCTAATCCCCACTTTTCCTCCTCCATCAGCAGGTCACAAAGCCCCGAGATTATTCCCCCCCCAGCAGCTCTTCTCAGTTCCCTAGGAACTCCTCAGCTCTGGTGAGCATGTGAGCCAGGCGAGTTGGTCCGTGAGTACAGTGGCCATTGCTGTGACCCAGAGATCTGCAGTAGGCAGTCCCTTATGTCCCTTGCAGGATTCAGATCACTGAGGCTGGGACATGATGAATTATTAAGCATCAATTCTGCAGGTACTCTGGCAACAGCAACCCCAAAAATAGAGAAAGAAAAATTTCAAAAATGATTATTTACTTTTTGTCATCTAGGAAGTGGCAGTTCAGTTAAGAGGCAGTATTTGAGAAACAGTGACCAAAGTCAGTAGATTCACAGTACAGAGATGCTCTGGACCTGGGAGATAGCAGGAAGGAAGCAGCTTTTGCTGGAGAGGGGTTGGTCACTCCCAGCAGTCACTCCCTTCATCACATCTTTACCATGTGGTTTCACCCATGTTTCTAAACCAGCTCTTAATGACGAGAGGAGGGTCCCTGTTGGGTCTCATGGCTCTTCCCCTCGGTCCGCAGGTTATCATCATTTGCCTGGTCATTCTGGATGCCCTCTTGGTGCTTGCTGAACTCATTCTGGAGCTGAAAATCATCCAACCAGACAAGAATAACTATGCCCCCCAGGTAGTGTGTAACTGCTCTGCTGGGGTTCACTGCTATGATCTGCTCTGAGGGGCTCATGGGGGAGCAGCCAACACTCATTGGGAGTAGCAAAGGCTTCCAGCAGAGTGGTTAGATGCGGTGTTTTAGTCAAGGGACAGAGAAGGTATCTTCCTTTCCAAACTATAGATGAACATTTACCACAAGCAGGAAACCCCATTTCACTTGATGGCTTGAATTATGAGCAAAGCTAGACCCCTGGGCTGAAGCATGTAGCTGATTTGAGAGGGATCGTCCTCCAGGAGTGTGATCAGCTCGACCATTCCCTGGGGCACGAGGGTCATTTCTCGTCCTGTCTTCTGTTGATGGTCTGTGTCTTCCCTACCTTCAAGTTACTGGGGCATGTGCTTACCTTGAGTGGTAAAAAGGGCAGAAGGAAACATTAAAACTCTTTACTCCTGGTACCTTCCCAGAGCTACCCTGTGACATCTTCTCTGCCAGCCTGAGACTGCGCATGGAAGGAGGAGCATCTTCCCTCTCCATTTTTCAATAGAAACCATTAACATACTTGCTATAGTCACTTTTTTCTCAAATATGTATTATAAAAATAACACATATTTTGCTGTATCAACTTTATTGCTGTCTAAGCCACAGACACAAACATTTCTGTCTGACCATTTGCTATCATGACACTTCACCTCTAAATACTTCAACATGCCTAAGATTACTAAGGTCTTTTCTCCCACTGAGCCATAAGAGCATTATCAGACCTAAAGAAGATCAATCCCATCTAATAACCACTTTTATTCAAATGTCCTCTCTTCTACCAAGAATGTCTCTTATGGGACTTTTTCTCAAACCAGGATTCTATTTCATTGTATCTCCATGGGCTATTTTAATCTAGAAGAGTCATCCTACCCTTTTTTTTTTCTTTTTCCCCTCTTGACATTGACTTTTTCAGCCAATCATCTTCTAGGATGCCCATGTTCTGGATTTGCCTGATTATTTCCTCAGAGGTCCTTTGACCCTGTGTCTTTATCTCCCCACGTACACTAGAGGATAAGGCCCAGGCTCAGTCAGTGGGCATTCTTCATTGATGGTGGTGTCTTCAGGGGGCACATTGTGCCAGGGTCTCTGCTTAGTACCACTCAGCTGGTTCACTTGATTTAGATGGCAAATGCTGGACGGCTCCAGGGGCATTTCCCTTTGCAGTTATAAATGACCTGTCTGCTGACACTTTGGTACCAAGCAAATACCCTCTTGGGTATTTAGCCTGAGTCAGCGAACACACTGGCAGATGCAAAGTGGTGATTTGTTAGTTCTGTCTTTCCTTCTACATTTAGTAGTGGGTATTCTTCTATAAAAAAAATTTTTTTTCCCCCAACTGTGTCTGCATATGTGGGTATGCCTCACTATGAACTTAGGAATATTTTATTCAGTGTGTTACAATTAATGTTAGTCATTATTTTTGATGTTCAAAGTGTCCCAAATTTGGTTCCTGAGAGCTGCTTCAAGGGAACAAAGCTATCTTTTTGACTGCTGTCTTTTTGACACACTCCACAAGTCTTTGAAAGTTTCCTTGCTTTCTAGTGCAAGAAATCTAGCACTTTGTACTTTCCCCATCCCAGACCTGGAAATGGTTACCTTACTTTGAGGACTAGTACTTACAAATGAAGATCTAGCAATCTCTTTTTATTTACTACCTGCCTTGGTAATCATTCATTCTTTTTTTTCTTGGTAATCATTCTTAATTGGTACGCATGGATCTGCTTCGGTCTTTTTATTCTTTATTTTTAGGAAATAGAGTATTGGTGTACTGCCCAGGCTGGACTTGAACTCCTGGGCTCAAGCAATCCTCCCACCTTGGCCTCTGGAGTAGCTGGGATCATAGGTACTCACCATTCACCCAGCTTAATCTTTTTAAACAATTTAACTACAATTGTTAGTGCTCTATATGGAGGTGCCATCATTTGTTTGAAGAATGTTTCCTATTGGATATTTATATTGTTCTACAAACAATGTAGGAAATTGACTATGTCTGGCCCTGCAAACAATGCTTTAGTAAATATCCTTACAACACATCTTTGTACATGTGTGAGTTTAGCTCAAGGATAAATTCTTAGCTGTGGAATTGCTAAGTCAAATGGTATGGTGGATATTTTTTAAAATTCTGACATTGATTGCCTAATTGCCCTTTAAAGAACAGGGACCTTGTCTCTTGTGTTCAAGGCTGTATTTCCAGCACCGAGAACAGTGCCTGGTGCTAGTAGTTTTTGGTATCTACCCAACAAACGACATCACTCTCTGGTAACTGGGCAGGTGCACTCGAGGTCAGCTCATCTGTGTAAACTACCAGCTGGTGACAGATGCCCAGATCTACTCTGACTGTGGCTCCTTGTCTCTTCAGGTGTTCCACTACCTCAGCATTGTCATCTTGGCCTTTTTTATGATGGAGATTTTCTTTAAAATATTTGCCTTCCGCCTGGAGTTCTTTTACCACAAGTTTGAAATCCTGGATGCTATCGTGGTGGTGGTCTCGTTCATCCTTGACATTGTCCTCTTGTTCCGGGAGCACGAGTTTGAGGCTCTTGGCCTGTTGATCCTGCTGCGGCTGTGGCGGGTCGCCCGGATCATCAATGGTGTGTCTCCTGGGCTCCTGGGAGGTAGAGGGATGGGAGAGCAGGTGGGGCCTGTTATGGGTTGGAGGCATGGCTGCTTTGTCACTCATGGCACACATGTCTGTGCACCCATGGTTTCTGTTATGGAGGCTACCGCCTTCTTCCCCCCAACCTTCTCTTTTTCCTCAAGAGTAAAGTGAAATGGTGTGATCCAGCATCCCACCACCACCTCTGTGGCTACAAATTGAGGCCAGAATGTGTGTTCTGAGAAGGAACTACCTTCTCTATTAGATTGTATTTTCATGATTATAAATATATATTTATGGAAATGGAAAGGGTTGGCTCGGCACCTATAGTTCAGTGACTAGGGCACCAGTCCCATGCACCGGAGCTGTTGGGTTCAAATCCAGCTCTGGCCTGCCAAACAACAATGACAACTACAACCAAAAAAAAAAAAAAAAAAAATAGGCAGGCATTGTGGTGGGCGCCTGTAGGCCCAAATACTTAGGAGGCTGAGGCAAGAGATTCTCAAGAGTTTGCGGTTAGTGTGAGCTGTGATGCCACAGCACTCTATTCAGGGCAACATAGTGAGACTCTTACTCAAGGAAAAAAAAAAAAGAAAGGTTACTAGCACCTCCTGGCTTTTGCCAGTGCATCTATCTTTTAAATTTGGTGTTTCCTAAGGGGATTTTATGAAATTCCAGCCCACCCTGGGAGGGCACTTTCTAGGAGGAAGGCAAGTAGGCTGAGAAATGTTCTGTGCCAGGTTCCTCCCCTTGACAGAGTAAAGGCACACTAGCACGAGGAAGCCTTGACATGTTTTAGATTTTCCAAATTGATGTTTTGGTGCTTCTGGGGGAAAATAACACCTATTCCCTTGCGATAAGACCCTGGCTCTGAGAATGTACTTTGGGAAATACTGTTTTTCCATATTTCAGGTAAAAATCCTGTTCCTCACACATACCCTATGGTCCAGGGGCCTCACAGAAGCCATTCTTGTGCTGTGATTTCCTATAGACAGAGAGGTCACCAGCTGGTAGTAACCTGCTCAGAATTGCTCACATGCCTATCTGTGGACCTGCTGCCTTGGTCACCTTTGAGGCCTTTTTTTTTTTTTTTAAATGAGGAGCCAAATTCAAAGAAAGAGTCTAGAGCACAGCCCAGGCAGGGTATTTGTTTTTTTGAGCTCTCCCAGGCGGTCTGTGTGTCTGGCCAGCTTTGGGAGTCCCTAGACCAGGGCCCAATACAACAGACTGTGGACCATTGTCTGGGGGAAGAGGGAGTGACAGTATGTCTGAAGCAGGCATGGCCTCTGTTGAGTTCCTTCCCTTGGCTGGCTCGTGAGTCCTGTCACGGTGCCCCAGGCTCCATGGCGCTCAGCTCCATTGTGACCTGGATGGTAAAGGACCAGGTCTACTTTGGATGTGGGACTGTATAAACAGCTCCATCTGTGGACTGTCGTTGGCTTTAGGAGCTGGTTATGAGCAAGTTTAGATCTTGCAATTACAGCTCATTAAGAACATTCATTTGGATTCTGTCAAAGGAAAAAAGGAAGCCTTTTGGTTCCTACTGAAACTGCTCCTGCTTACAGGGAAAGGGAGCATTTCCTGCCTGTGCTTCCACAGCATTTTGTACACTGCAGCTCTATACTGATACTGGCATGAGCAGGTTCTGGATTAAGGAGCTTAACACTCATCAGTGATTATTTTTTAAGGATTTTTCCAGCCATGTGGGCTAAGGAGATATACTGCATAACTGGGTTCTAAGCAGCTCAGAAAGGAAACCCCAATCAGCCTAGTTCTGCTGCCTCTCAATGATGACCATCTCATATTTCTGTTGTTGTTACAACATTATAAACACACTTGTTACATTAGAAACCAGTATCGTGGCTCGGAGCCTATGGCTCAACGGGCTAAGGCACCAGCCACGTACACCTGAGCTGGCAGGTTCGAATCCAGCCTGGGCCCGCCTAACAACAACGGCTGCAACCAAAGAATGGCCTAGCTTTGTGGCAGGCGCCTGTAGTCCCAGCTACTTGGGAGGCAGAGGCAGGAGACTCGCTTGAGCCCAGGAATTGGAGGTTGCTGTGAGCTGTGAAGCCACGGCACTCTATCCAGGGTGATAGCTTGAGGCTCTGTCTCAAAAAAAAAACAAAACACCAGTATCGCTGAGACACTCATTTTTATTTCAGGGATAATTATCTCGGTTAAAACACGTTCAGAACGGCAACTCTTTAAGTTAAAACAGATGAATATTCAATTGGCTGCCAAGATCCAACACCTTGAATTCAGCTGCTCTGAAAAGGTAAGAGGACACGGGAAATGTCTCATTTGCATTCCCCTCCTTCAGCATGCTTCTGTGGTGCCCTTAGTCTGGAACACCTGTCCCTTGACTGAGTCTTCCTTGTTCTCTCAGATTTGACTTAGGTACCACATCCTCCCTGAAGAATTGCTGCCCCAGGGCTCTGCCAGGTCCCTTAATGAGTGTGTCTGTCAGTGCTGCTGTCTGATGGAAGCAGGCTCCTCAGAGGACTGAATTCCATAAAGATTATAGTTATCATTCATCTTTGTGTCTCTGGGCCTGGGACTCACTAAACGATTGTCACATCCCTGCTGGGACTCAAAGTAAAGCCCCATGTTTGCTTTTCTAATAGGAACAAGAAATTGAAAGACTTAACAAATTACTGAGACAGCATGGACTTCTGGGTGAGGTGAACTAGACACGGACCAACTCCACCCCAGAGAGAAGACCCTGCCTCACAGGCCTGAGCTGGGATGACAGAGACAGCCACTTTTCCTGGGGCCATTTGGTGAGAGGTTTGGTGTGATGCCACTGCTGCACTCTCGTCCAGCTTGGATTGTGGGTAGACAACAGCCTTTTGGGAGGCTATTTCTTCCTCGGTATGACGAAGAGCTGTCCACCCCATTCCCACCCACAAAATGTATCAAAGTATATTTTCCCATAAACACTTTTCCTTTGCTTAGAAATGAGCAATGAACCTGGATCTACTAGATGTATATAAAATTTAATCTCATCAAATGTCTAGGTTTCAAATTTCACACGGAACTGGCATATCCTTTCATATGAGTATTCTGAAAGAAAAAGAAGGTACTTTAGCTACCAGCCCTTTCTAGAAAAGTCTTATCTCTAAATTCTTCTAAACAGCTTCGCCTGTCACAGTTTCCCCAAGGAGTGTGTTTCCCAGCTGCATCACCCAGATTTTAGCTGGCACCACCTAGTTCTGCCACCTGACAACATTTTTCTCAATTACTGTACAATTACTGTTTAAAATAAACTCTCTCCTTCTCGTGGGCCCTCCTACTATATTCTTTTCTCTGTGGTATCCCCTACCAGCTGCCATTTGGAGAGCTAGCTAGCTACAGTGCCTGGTACAGAAATGGCAATTAGACCCAAGACTGCACTGTAATTAACATGATATTTGGGGAACAATCCCCTCTGGAGGCTTTGTACTCTACTCACATGATTTGATACAATATTTTGCTATTTTTGTACTCATTTCAGTGGGACCTGAAAGAGAACCTGAACTAAAAACAACAAAGATTTTAAAAATAACTCAAAGGCAAGGATGAGTAAATGGCAAGACCTTCCCATACCTATGCTATTTCAAGATCTGTTCTCTTTACCATCTCCCCAAAGACAATTTGGTTTCTGTATGTGACCAGGTGTTTAGTACTGGAAATGACCAAGACCAGATGTCTCCCCATTCTAAATTAAAACCAAATATGATTAAATTCCCCGAAAGAAAAAAGGTAGGAGGAAAGCAAGTGGAGAGGGGTAGTATGTTGGTGTGGAGGCAACCTCAAGGGTTAAGAGACATCATTCAGTGTCTCTGAGGGACTTCTGGCCCCACATGTACACTATTATAAAGGTGAGGACTAGAAGTAGGGTACAGTTTCCTTATGTAACAACTTACGTCAAACAAACGGGAAGAAGAAATTAAAGGGCAGCCTGGCATTGATGGTTGGCAGAGCACGGAAGCCTGCCTCTGCAGGTGCAGACACATCAACAAAAGTAACCACAGTGGAAATAAGAATCGTCTTTTCATTTCCTGCATTGATCTATAATAAAAAGTCAGAAATACAAGCCCCTGTCTGATGTTTTAGCAGGATAACAAAGATGAAACATTTTCTAATCTGTTCCTCATTTAACCACTGTCAGTTTATGAATCTGATGGGTACCAGAGCACTAATCGGCCTTTAAGTTGCATGAAAAGTACAGTGTTCCCTAGATTGTCCTAATTAACATATCAATATCTGTGGGGAGCCAGCTGTGGCCCCCACAGCCTGGGAAATGCTCAGGGAGTGACCCCCAACCACTTTTCCTCCCTTATTATTTTCACCTGTCAGAAGTCATGTAGCCCAGGCATACTTTCCTTGCTATCAGCAAGCACACGGTTTTTCCTCTTTAAGGATGATCTCTACCCCCTGTGTTAAGATTTATGCAACCTTGTTATAAATAAAGCTGTTGCCGTGGTTCAGGCATCAGCTGTGTCAGCCCTCCTGACATCATCCTGTCTCGCGTCTCCTGTCTTTCTTCACCTCTTCCCATCTTTCATGGCTTTGTATTTCTCAATTTCCCACCATTTCCACTCAGGCCAACTCTCCCCACTCCTCCAGGTCATGAGAGGTCTCTCTCTCATGTAGGTATACAACAAATATCATTCATAACTCAAATTTCATGGGAATTTTAAAGATCAAATCTAAACAGGAATGCCAATGTGAGCAGAACCATTGTCAGCGGAGTTGTTTTGTTCTCTAAAGATCAAGAATGACTTTTCATAGTTTTAAGAACCCAGACTCTTTTCATTGTAATCTTTTTCATAAAGTAATAAACTTCACCTATTACACTTGAGCTTTGTCTGCACTTCTGAGTTAACCTATATCCAAACTAAAGTCAGGCCTACCTTAGGAAATGAGGATGAAATTAGATTCGCAGTTACATTGACTATCCTGGCCTGTGGGTTTAGTAAGGAGCCGTATTTAGTCCACTTCACTTCTATAACCAAAGCCACTGGGAGCTGGCAAGAATCCTGCAAAATAAAATGGCATTAATCAATTTGAATATTACACAACCACAAGCCAAACTTAATCTGTAGTTCAGAGTTTTAATTATAAAATGTTTCACATATTACAAAATGTTCTGAACAAGAGCATGAATAGACTATAGGAGTTCAGATAAAAACAGCTTAGAAAAAGCTGTATTTTAAAGTACTCAATGCTCCAAAAATATTTTAACACCTAAAGCATAATTTTTCCATCCCCTCCTATTTCTAAAAAGGCCAGCATCACCTGGGAGTGTGTGGTATAAGGCCAGTACCAACTATGGAACCTTCAGGGCCTTAACTGCTCTAACTTCATCTACCTGTTTATATCTACCTCAGACTTCAGGAGAGAAACTAACTGGCGGGAGAAAGAATGGAATTATTAATGGACAGAAATTAGGCCTGGTTGCATATCACATTAAAATGCACTGAGGAAATTTAAGTGCTTTCTTTTCACTTATCTGATTTCATCAATTGGCAATTAAGATATAACATTTGGGTATCCAGGCAGTGTCTGTATGTTGTCAAAAAACATTAACAACTCTTCATCTGCACTGAAGACGCTGAGCCACAATGGAGCTGCCAAGCTCAGATTTGATGCTCAGGTCTGAGGTTTTCCCCCACGGCCTTTGTTTTGGGCAGCCCCAAGGGGAAAATGGGCAAATAGGCCTTCCAGACCTTCTTCTTGCTCTGCAGTCCCTTTGGTTGGCAAATGGGGTAACTGTTAAAACTGCAGGCTAGGAGATGGGGACTCCAAGGTACTATTTTACTTCCGTGACTGTTTACCATTTTTCCATAACAAAAAGTTCTTAAATACATCTTTTCAGGACACAGGCCTGCTAAATTTGGTGCCTGCCAAAAAGGCACTAATGGAATTCCTTAGCTTGGAACTGCCTTTTGTAATAAAAACCTTGGAGGCTGAGCAATCCTTGCAGATGTCCTGTTATTAGAAGGTGCAGCGCCCAGCTGGGGTAAGCTGAGCGTAGCAGATGCTCCGCACTGGCTTCTACCTGGGTTTCCTGGGGGGTTGGTGCAAAACCTGCTGCAGGCCTTATGAGTGCCTAGGACCAGCACAGACCCAGGCAATGTTCTGTGCACACTGTTGCTCTCCTCCTTACCTGCCTCTTCCCTTTGGAAGGGGAATATTAACTTGATGTCTTTCAAGAAGAAGAAGTCAGAAAAAATTTGCCTGTTTCACTGGGACAGGCAGAGCTGAGCCAAGACTCCAATAGTGGAGTGGCAGGGACTGAGTAGTTCGGGGACTCGGTGGGGAGGGCAGGCTTGGAGCTTTGAGCCAGTCCTCACTCACTGTGCCCATGCTATAAATATGCTGAGCGGATAATGAGAGGTTGAAGAAACTGTGACAAGAAAAAGCCGGGCAATTAGAGGATGAGATGGAGAGCACGCCTCCAGTGATAGGACCAGCCCACACTCTGACTGTTAAGACAAAAGGGAAAGGTGGGCAGAGGAATCACATGTGACCAGGGAACCTATTTGTAGGAATGTCAGCTTCCATTAAACTCCTCGGGAAGCTGTGAGAGCTCTCAGGTGTGGGCTACCTTCATAGACTGGGGAACAAAAGAAGGGAGAAGTCTCAGTCTTTGAGACAGGCCTCACAATTGTCTATCATATTGCAGATGCCTAAAAAGAGGGCTCAGGGAACACCAACAATCACCAATAGTGATCCTAGGATGGTAGCACCATGTCAAGGCCAGAGGAACCTCATTTAACCCTCTCCACTACCCCAGGTAGTTGGTACCATGACTTTCATTCCCTTTACCCAGATGAGGAAACAGGCTCAAATTCATAAAATTGCTGGTCAAAGGTGACATTGCTAACAATATGCAAAATCAGTATTAAAAAGTCAGGCCCATCTGATAACAAAGCCCAGGCTCCTACCCAGAGCCATCCTACCTCCTGAACAGGTGGTTTCCGCAGCTCTTCTGTCACCCTATCTGGATAAAGGAGAGACTGCTAGCATATACCCTTCACCTTCCTCCCCTTTACCTTCATGTTGGATGACTGGGTGAGAAAGTGGACGGGTACCCAGTCCAGCACATCCTGGGCTCGTGAATTTCCAAAAGGCGCCACATAATCTGGGAAAGCCTGGCCCTTCAGCAGGCTCTCCACCCTCTGTGCAACCAGCTGGCATGGGAGAGCTCTGGTCAGTCTTAGGGAAGGAAAAAGAGGTGAACTAAACAAAGTCCGCTGTTCATCTATCAGCAGTTTTTTTTTTTGTTTTTTTGTTTTTTGAGACAGAGCCTCAAGCTGTCACCCTGGATAGAGTGCTGTGGCATCACAGCTCACAGCAACCTCCAATTCCTGGGCTCAAGCGAGTCTCTTGCCTCTGCCTCCCAAGTAGCTGGGACTACAGGTGCCC
>CAUYON010106723.1:0-97215 GCA_963573935.1 Arctocebus calabarensis | reverse complement strand
ATGTACATTGGTGCAATCACAGGGCACGATTCATATACATTCAGAAATATTTTGATCGTACTATTACAGATATCCTTCATGGCATTTCCTTGATCACTATATAAAGACATTAATACTCTACCTTTAATAAGTTTCACCAGTACCCTGTTAAGATGCACTGTAGGTGTGTTCCCACTAATTGCCCTCCCTCAAAGAATATAAGTCAGTAAGTTAAATAGGCAATGCCTTATGGTATTTATTACAAACAGTATCATTTAAATTTTCATTTATTTGTGGCTAATTTCTCTAATAGGAGTATAAAATGTGCGAACAGGGGAAACGTGTTCCATTTCCGGTGAGCACTCACAGAAGCTAGCACAGACCCAAGCAGTGGATTAAAAAGAAAAAGTAAATTCACCTAAGGTAAATCATTCAGTTTGGGGGTTTATAAGTTGAACATGCAAAATGACCGATTTTTCTAACAATGACAACACAAAACAACAATCAAATTATCTCTAGCGATGAATACAGTAATTACAGGATGATATTAATCAACAAACTTACAATTATAAGTTATGATTTATAGTCTATAATTAATATGGAATTGGCGAAAACCAACTGTTTTCCTAAATACTATACATGTATGTCTCTGCATGGTAAAATACATTTGTTCATCTAACACCATGGAAGACTGGTTGTATAGTGGTAAGACAGAAATAACCACCCTTTTCCTGCAGTTTACAGCATTTAATGTAGAAGTATGAATTAAGGATGGAGATTTGCCTCAGGGATAGAAAACATCGCCTATAAAGCCAGATGGCTTTGGATTTAACTCTGTGCTCTGACACTTGCTGACTGACTTTTATGTAGTATATTAAATACAGGTGACATTTCTGGCATCCATACAGAAGCTATTTGATCCGTCTTTCTTTAAAAACTCATGGGATAATAAAGGCCAAATAATTTGACCTTTGTGGCAAACCAGCCTAGTAACACACCTAAAAGAAACGACTATTACAAAAAAAAATTACTACAAGATTAATGTGGTTCTTTCTTAATTAAAACTGATTGAAAACATAGCAATTTATAAAATATACAAAAGCTAAAATATGCAAAACACTTACATGAAAGCATTAATTAAAATTAACTTGCATGCAAAAAGGTCTTTTTCATCACTTTCTTAAGGTTTATATATCTCTTTAAAAATTATACAAAATGGGTGGTGCCTGTGGCTCAAAGGAATAAGGCGCTGGCCCTATATACCGGAGGTGGTGGGTTTAAACCCAGCCCCGGTCAAAAACTACAAGAAAAAAAAATTATACAAGATATTTCACATAAATGGAAATGATTGAGTTTTTACTGAATGAATATACAAATATTAAACACGTAGCTCCAAATTTTTAGCTCCCAAAAGATCCTATTTATTATGTTCAGCTTTAATGATATCCACAGATATTTGTGTATTATCCTACAAAAAAATGTGACTTAAAGCACATTTGAGAGATGATTATTGTATATTGAGTGGTATGAGAAGTTTCCTTTAATTAAAGGTTCTATTTCAAATTAGAATTCACAAGACATCATAAAAAATGTGTGCTGAGAAGAAAACTTGAGTAGTGAATGTGTTGAGGAAAATAAAGCTTTTATGAAATTAATAAATATGGAGGACAATGTTAATAAAGGCAACTGGGCTCTAGCAGTAGTAGCATAACATTAGCAGGCTCCTCATTGCTCTGACATGCGTCCCAGAGACCACCTTGGCTCCTCGGAGATGAAGAACGTACTGAATCCTAGGAGTTCTCTCAAATTTGACTTTCTTAGCATTTTGTTGCTTTTGTGTAGAAATGAAGGGGGCCGGAACGCTGGTAGAACAGAAGAGCGAGGGAGCCGTCCGGCCCTCGGGTGCTTCTGGTTGCAGAGTCCCTGTGTTTTCATCCTTTCTTTACCTCAGGACACTCGGATCAGCCCACCAGGTCTTCCTGCTGCGTGATTCACTCTTGTCCTCTTTACCAAACTGGAAGTTGTTTTGCAAAGTTAAAGAAGGGCATATGCTATCGTTTTATCTTTTTATGAACTTGTTTGGCCTATAAAATATTTCATAGATGGATCTGCCCAGGAGCAGTGTTAGGAGAAGCGGCTCATTTTCCCTGAAAGGTGCACAGTGGCCTCCCCCCTCAGTTTACACTCTTCTTCCAGATGGAACTGGGTGGGTTCTCCTCAGACCTCAGAAGGACACGGGCAGGGAAGGAAAGACAGCGCTCCTCACCTCCTCACCGCAGGGCTCAGACCGGCCTGCTTCTGCCTTTCAACATCCTAATCCAGAGTTTAAAATTAGGGGTTCTTCCTAAGAGAAGTGTCTCTCTCCCCTCTCCTAAAAAAAGATTCTTCTATCAATTTTCACCCCCTAAAGTGCCTTCATTGTCTAACATTCTATTTTCAGGGTAGACTTCCCATGTATCTTCTTCTTAGCCATCCTCTTCCTCCAGAGAAGGAAGCAAGCACCCTCCCCTCTGCAGCTGGCTTCCCCCTCTGCTGTGTTCTCAGACTACACTTTCAGTTTCTGGATATAAACCATAGAACAAGGCTTGATATCACCACCCTGGCAATGTTAGCTCCTGCTAACTGATTTCCTTTTTTTTTTAATTATTTATTTTTTATTTTGTAAGCACCAAGCTAATTTGAATTTAACATGTTTTAACAAGCAAAACATATCCTAATTGTGGGAGTATGCTAAAATCTATGCCTTTGCTTCCTACGAGATTTTCATTAGTAAATACAATTACTCTTACAGCAAACTTTGGGTAGAAATGAAAGAGTTATTTGGAGCTAGACAGAGGCAAAGTGTATACCTCTGTGTTTGGTAAATACTATATGCCTCTGTCGTTGAAATATACTATGTACCAACTCAACAAATGGCAGCTGGCAGTGCTAATCTAGTTTCACAGCGTTTTTCTGGGTTTTTTTGTCTCTCTCTCCCCCCCCCCTTTTTTTTAATGTCTTTAGGCGGGGCCTAAATTATTTAGATATAACAAGTTTTATTGCCCAGGGCATCTTCCACCAGAACATGATTGTTCTCTAATTTAGTTCACAAATCCTATATTAATTAACATTATTATTCGATCCTACGGAAAGAAAAAGGAGTATTTTGGACTTTTGTGGGGATTTTTCAAATTCACAACAGCTAAAGAAGTAGAGTCCCTACAACTGCTTTTTAAAATTTAAGCCACATGCTCTGGGAGATGATAAAATTTTTGAGATATGTAGAACAAAATCCATGGATAAAAGTTTCACATGAGTTTTTTTTTTTCAAACTTATGCTTTACCTAGTAATGTATGAAAACCTATTTTTATCAAATCATGCTACAGAATATTTATTATGAATTGACTCATTTTTATATCATCCCATGAAACGTGTAACATTTTCTTTTATTATAAGATACAAAAAAGTACTTTTAGATATCAAAGAATGATGAATACTGATCATAGGACTCATAAACAAAAAGTCAGATAGCTCCAAAAATAATAACAGCTACAAAAAAATGCTTATCCCTGATGCCAGATTACTCTGAAGTACACTGATGATTATGTGTTTCATTAAAATTGAAATATGTCAAAGTATTTTTGTTTTGTTTGATTTGATCCCTAACCCGCTTATTTTTAATTTTAGTTTCAGGTTTCTACTAAATATCATGATCTCAAGCCTGGACCTCCCTTACATTTTTGGCAAACATTTTTTGATTTGGATTTGGCTTTCAACACCTGTTTTTATATTAATAAAAAAGCAGGCAATTACATTTAGATATCTTATTTATCTTATATGTTTAAACATTTCAATTAAATCATGTTCTGAATAGACTGGCAATTTGTCATTAGTTCTTAGGATCTCCACAGTCATCTATTAAATAACTAACTCAAAAAGTCATTTTGACTTAGAACTATCTTCTTTATATGATTCTGAAATCTAACTGTCCTCACCTGTAACTGCTCCCCTGAAATGCTTTATGAAATTACAAAACATACTTTTCAACATCTTTGTCAGTTTCTCAATAAAAATGTATTGCTGTAATAAAACATCCTGAGAGTCTGCTTGATCCCACATATGCAAACGAACAAGTCCTTTCCTCTGAGTAAAACACATTCTAAAATGTTACATATGTTATATCCTTAAAATAGAAATATTATCAGGGAACGAATCAGTAAGGTATTGACGAAACACTGTCACTGCTGGGGATAATAGTTTTCTAAATCGTTATTAGTTAGTTTTTGAACACATCAACAAGGAGATTTAAAACTATGTAGAATCAATAACAGAATTAATTTTAGAAAGGTGTGCTCTGGGCTGATAATAAAATGAATATGATGCAAATGGTCTGATTACATATTTTTTAGGAAAGAAATTAAAATAATTCTAGAAGCCTGTTTGGTTTTGATGGTGTGAAGAGTTTCTAGATGTGAAATAATTACTTTTACTGAATTTTCCAAGTTTCTATAGACTGAACCTGGGGAAACATAGAGTAGAATTAATTAACAATAGTATTTCACTGTTGATTCCTTCATTTGATTTGATCTCAGGACCTTCTGCTACATCCTAGAAGCTTCAGGGTTCTACTCAGACAGCCCAAATTTATGAATGTTGTTACTGTTCATTATAAATTAAATATAAAACTATTAATAAATTATGTTGATAAAGTTTCACTAGTTATATTTGAAATAAACATCATCAGGCAGGGCATTGGAGTCCTAGTCAATTGATCTTTTTTTAAATTATATTATACATACTGGTATTATAGGGTCTTAATAGATATCTATTTTCCAAACAGTTTGAAAAATCTGGACACATCTACAGCTGAAGGAAAGGGAAATAAGTAGTTTACTCACATGGAGAACGTATTTAGAACATTTGTATATATGTGATGAATGAAATATGGTTAGATTTAAAAAGCACTAGTTCAGTGTTTTGAGTTTGGGCATAAAGGATGACTTATAAATTATAGATTGATATGATAGAACCAAAAAGAATCTTACAGCTCATGAGTAGAGTTATGGTCATTCATAGTGTCAAGAATGAAAGGCAATAAATGATTTCATTTTAAGAAAATTGAATATGGAGTTAAGGATCCCACTCTTAAAATTTCAAAATCTTTTACACTATATAATTCAGAATTATTTCACTATTGCCCCCAAACAACAGTGCTGATGGAATTTGGGTATAGTGAGGCTGGATGTGGGAGATGTCTGTGGTCTGGTGTGGGAGACCAAGCACCAGGCTTGTAAGAATCGGCCACTGTTTCTTTTTGCAGATTTTGCAGTTCTTGGCCTGGGCTGGGTTTGAACCCACCACCTGCAGCATATGGGGCTAGAGCTCTACTCCTTTTAGCCACAGGCACCGCCCAGCCACTGGTTCTTGAAGGAGGTGCTGGGAATGAGACAGTCCCCTAGCTGGCAGGGAGATGTTTTGCAGCCCAGAGACAAGCCCTCAAGCAACTGCAAATGTTAATGAGATAACATCAGTGGCTCCTTAGCAAACAGGGGTTATACTTTGAACATTTGTGGTGTAGCAGGGCGGGAGTCAAGTCCATGGGGAGAGAGCATGTAGTGAACATTAAGAACAGGATCCTAGTACGTGAGCCCCTGCAGCTGTTGTATAATGCTTCAATAAAAGGCCACAACAGAGGTTGTTTGGGGCTCTCCCTGGAGGTATGGGAAGCCCATCTCTTGCAGACATGTATCTTCAATCCATGTCCTGGCTGTTTTGCGTGGGGACGGGGTGCCCACAGCGGGCACTGACAGTCTGGGCCTTTGGAATTTTGGCTTAGGTACATACAACAGGGAACACCGTTATTATAGAAGCTGTGGGTATATCTATTGACTTCAGATGTACTTCAAGTATTAACTTAATTTCTGGATATATAACCTTAGACAAGTCACTTAACCTCTTCAAACTTCACTATTTCACCTGCAAATGAAATAGTAATATTTCTTTTTTCTGCATTGTTATGAGCATTAAAATAGTATATGTGAAATATTTTTTGTCCATCTGCACTTAAACTTAGGTTGGAGGTTACAAATAATGGAGGTATGAAGGCGGAATCTGAAAAGAAAGGAACAGGAAGTTAGGAATCACAAAGGAAAAACTTAGGGGGTGAAGAGTGAGGAGTTTGTATTTAATTTCCATTTTCTCTTCACACTCTCTTCAGCTAAGACCTAGCTCTGATCCATCCACACACTAGGAATAATGGTTTCATCAAATGTCATTTGTACAATCGCATCATCAAGTCCAGTACCTTGGCCTGTTTGGGTCCTCACCTGACCCAACTGTGCAGCACTTGACTCCATTGCTCCCTTCCTTTTTGGTGTTGTCTCACTGGCCCTCAGTCCATTATCAGCTGGGGCTTCTTCAACTGCCCCTTAAATATTATCACTTATTACTCACGTATTTTGGCTTGGCCACTTTTAATTAAATTTTATTTTATTCCATTCTGCTTAACTAACTAAATCTTCATTGAACTTATACAGCTCCCAGAGATATCTGAGATGCCAATAAGAGTGTGTTCAAAGAAAAATATTAATAAAACTCAGTCTTTGCCCTTAAGAAACGTGTATTTTAGAGTACTATACAGAAACCCACACATGTTTTTCTTCTTAAGTTCGCTCTTCTCCTCCCATCCCCTTCTCACTTTGCTTCCCTTCCCTTTTCTATTCCCCTTGTGACCCTCAGGCTCTTATTAATACTGAATGAAGAGAAATTTCACATATTTCTCTCTACTCTAAATCTCTGTCCCAAACTCCAGATTACATGTCTCCATGGATATCCCACCACCTTTTCAGATTCACTGTGTTCAAATATGATCTCATTATCTCTCCCTCTAATTGTATTTACTCCTTTTTCAAGCACAGTTAGTAGGCACATAATCCTTCCTCTTATCAAAGTCAGAAATCTTCAGTTTTCTTCCCTCACCCTGGATCAGTCGAGAAGGTATAAAATCTCCTTCCAGCAAGTCTCCCATTTACTTTCTCTCTCATTTCCATGAATGACTATCCGACCTTCATCATTGCTCACATCGGACGGTTAGAAGAGATAGAACATCCTCTCATTATTAGCTGGGTCTACTATACGATATTGCCTGTTCAGTTTTCACAAAGTACAGGTAGTCTAGTCACGTCCTTATTGTTCAAAAATTTCCCCCAACGTCCTTGCTGATAAAATTAAATCTGGGGTCTTTTGCCAGGAGCTAAAAGGCTCCATTATTTGGTACTACTGTCCCTTTCCGCACAGGTTTCCCACCTCCATGTGCTCCCTGTCCCAGCAACAAGTGTCCAGGCCTGTCACAGTCAAATGCCCTTTCCTAAGGGCAATGTCTCACCTTAACTGGAATATCGTTCATTTACTCTATTTAATTAGGTCCTGCGTTAATTCTTGGCTCAAATTTCACTTCCACTCTGAGAATCTGCCTTCATTTCTTCACCCAATTAAAGTTATAATTAATGGAAACTTTCCCTCTTTAACGCTAGAGATTTTTTTCCTTTCTTTATTTGGGTGTAGGTTGCAATAGGCCACTTATCTGTCATTACTCCTAGTTACGGCTGGTGAAGGCAAAAGCCTTAGTTATAGGAGCACAGTAGATGCTGTTCATTGGGATAATGACTATAAGAAAGGATTACTGAATTTATAAACAGTCTTTTCTAAACAACTGCTGAAGAATGTGATACAGGCCCCCTTCTTCCCTTTACTGTCCCCAAGATAGCGCCTTCTACAATCATAGCTTCAAAGAGCAGTTATATGCTGAGGACAATAAGATGTGTCCTGCAACTCAGATCTGAACCACATGGTCCACCTGATACTACACTGGCTCTGCAAACTCAGCCTGCCTAACTATGAACTCATCCTGTTCAACCCTAACCCTGATGTCTCTTATTGAATTTCTCTCTCTACTTGTGGCACCAACACTCAAACAGTTGCCCAAGGGAAAAAGCTGGAGCCATCCCTGATCCTTTCTTTTACCTCTTACATCCTATGAATTTTATCTCTGAGTATCTCCCAGGCAAGTCTCTTCGCCTTTGCCACTAATGCACTTTCTCAGGTCAGACTTCTGTTATTTCACACCTAAACTAGTCACCATGCTTCTTATATTGCATCCGTTTCCTCTAAAATCTCCATGGCTGGCAAAATGCTTTTATACAAAATGCAAATCTGACCCTGACTCGCCTATTTCGGATTCTTCAGACCTTATGCACCTAAGAACTGAGCCCAATGTCTTCGACATGTGGTAAAGGACATCCGTGTCCTTTCCCATTGACTTTTCTGAGCTCACTTCCATTTACTCCATGCCTTCCATGTCGAGGTTCAGTGACATAAACTGCACATGCTCTTTTCCTCCCTGACTCCTTGAGTCTGGGTATGCCATTGCATGTTTCTGATAGCGTTTTTCTTCTATCTACTGTATTCCCTTCTTTCCCGTGACCCCTCCATGGGGCTAACATGGGCCTTAAGTCTAGAGCCGTTACAATGACTGCTAAAATGTTCTGCAACTTATTCCATTCTGTGGAATTATTATCTCATTCTTCAATTTTGACTGTAATGTTTATTTTTACCCTCCTAAAAAGAAAACGAAAACCTGATTTCTTAAGAGTGAGAAGCATATCCTAGCTATGTCTGAATCCACAGTGCCTCAATAGGTAAGGGTTGAATAATAGTTTAGCAGAGAAGCAAAAGGGGAGGAAAGAAGTGATGAATTCCTCTATGGCAGTGGTCCTCAACCCTTGGGTCACAACCCCTTTGTAACAATGAAAATACATCATGGCATTAGGAAGGTTGAGAACCACTGTTCTATGGTGACATGGTCAATGGACTTGTTGAGAGAATTACTCTTGCCTCAGAACAGAGCTTTCCAAAGGTACATACAGTTCAGTGACATTATACTGCATTTTGAGAAATCTCATGAGTTTGACCTATTTATTCTAATTTTCCTAATTCAGATTGTTCCGATGACCTGAAATTTTACATTCTAACTTTCTAGTTTGGGCCACTTGCACCTAAGAACTTCCAGAAATTAGATGAACCATTGCACCTGCTTCAGAGACTTTACTTTCGTTTACATTGACCAGACAAGTTCGACTGACATGTAAATAAGATTGATACCTGGATTAGTTGGTATATTACACTTAAATAAAGTCTAGTTACTCATTTAAAAGTTCTTATTTCTTAGCTAATAATTCATCCTCATTACTCTCATTAAGAAATTTTCTGTAACTTATATCTTATAAAATGCACCATTACTCTCTTCATATTTTAATATTTTTTAGAAAGGAAATTATATAACCTCATTAATCACCAGGCTATCTACACTAGAGAAAACTTTAATTGATGAGAAAAATTAAGTGCTTAAAGTGAATACGTTCATAACTATTCAATAGCTGTAGATTCTTTTTGAATATCTAAATGTCAAAAATAGCTTTGATTTACATAATTAAATTTGCCAAATCATTACCCTATAATGTAGTGGCTCTTAGTAATATGCATGGGGAATGCAACAACTAAGCTCCTAATGTTTTAAAATTAGCTACAACACCAGAAACAATTTTCACATAATCAATAGAAAGACATAAATAAAAAATGATTTATTAACACAGCTTTCAGTAGGTAACAGCTTGTGTAGGACCTGTTTTAAACTATTCAATTAATGTTTTTATATGGTGCAGTAATTATAACAGTGTCCTTGAAAAGTGTTGTGGCTCTTAATGTTGTGTAGCTTATCCCTGAGTAAGTGAACAGTAGCTTATTTTTATGTACTTAAAGATCAAGAGTGAGCTTGATTTCTGATTTCATTCTGGGGAAATCCAAGTGTACAACTGGGACTTGCAGATTCGATCCTAGTCTTTCAAGTCCTTTGAAAGATGCAGTGCTTCTCAAACTATCTGTGAAGACCAGTTAAGTTTTAATATAAAAGGACTAATTACTGGCAGATGTTATTTTACTGATATTCAGTAAAATACATTGAAAACATATTGTTAGAATGTAAAAACAAAATTTAAAAATCCAAAGATTAAACATAAATCCAATTTTTTTAACTATTGCTGATTCCACAAACATAAAATTACTCTGTCAATGGCTATAAACCCTTCTTATGTTTATACTCAATTTCTGTATAACAACATTCTCCAGCTAACACTGGTCTATACATCGTTCTTGAAGAGCACTGAAGCCATACCTAACTCTTTAATTCACTAAGGTAGGCCTCAATGGAAATATTTGATACTCAGTTTTTTAAAGGATCTTTAAAACATAATGACTAGGGGAATTTTTCCTAGCACTATATATTGATAATGTTTCCTTCGTCCCCTTCAAATCTTCCAAAGATAATGCACTTCTCTGGCCTAGGTTTTTCCCAGCTCCCATTCATATAGTTGCTGAATAACCTCAAGTGGTAGGGCTGCCGTTTATTTATTTAGCCTCCTTAATGGCAAAGCAATTAATCCCATCACGTTCTTGTTTCCTTAGCCAATTCTTTAAAGGAATGATCCTCTAAATTTTCTTAGACTTGCATTAACATCTAAGTATTAGGCTTCCTCTTAAAATAACAATTAAAATCTGCTGTAGAACGTATCTCTCTTGCTCAGGCATTGTGTGTTATAGCTGAATATCACAACACAAAGGGAATGGCAGAAAGAGAAGGTACAGCAAAAGAATAAAGACACCCCAAAAAGACTAAAAGGAGTAAGGCAGCCAAGTGCCCATTAGCTGAAAGAAACCATAGTACCAATTCTCATTGGCTAACAGTGTACAAAACAGTATCTTGCCCTAACTCATATGTAGATGGATAAGTTTATATGCAGAACTGTGTCATGCAGTTGTATGCTCTATATTGTAGAGGAATTATATGTGTCTAATTGTATAATAAATGCATGTACAATGTACAAATGTGTATGTGTATAAATATGCACACACATTTTTCACACACATTTCTCATCTCCACTCTATCCTTGGAAAATATATCAGAAAAAAACATTATTATAATAAATTAGCATGACATGGATTATCTGATACATTTATTTCAGAAGTCCAATGCGCTATCCATTGCACAACGGAGCCACCTTGATATGTTTGTTTCAAACTTACATTATTTCTCTGAGCCCCAGAGCTGAATGTTCAAGTGCGAGTCTATACTTTATGCCCCCCCCTTAGATGTTTCTACTGGATCAGAAATATCAGTGTGTTCAAAATTGAACTCCTAACTGGCTCCTCAACCCAGTTGTGTTTAATGTATCTCATGTCAGAATGCCTCATTCTAGGAATTTGGAAATTCACGAGATCATTGTATTTTTCTTTATGAGAGCACAGTAACTATTAATTAAAAAGATTAATTAAATAAAATAACTTAGCTATTGAACTGAACATTATTCAATTTTTACAAGAATGAGACTAGATTTCCATCTTTCTAAAATGGAAAAATATGATTTACAACACATTGTTAAATTTTAAAAAGGTAAGTTTCAACATAATAGGTGAAGGGTGATATAACTTTATACAAGAATGACAATACAATAACTTGTTATTATGTATACACAGAAAGACATTTGGAAGGGCACAGGCAAAACAAATGTTTATACTAGTTTTGTTAGGGTACAGGAAATATATGCAATGTTCACTTTTTAAAGAAATTCTATAATATATATCTTTTTAACAAATTTTTATTATTAAGTTTTAAATATTAAAAAGAGAAAGAGAGGGATAGTTTTTAAAAGGCAAAGAAAGACTTAGAGAAGTGTCCTGCTGAAAAGCACTATAAAGATGAGGACTCTTAAGATAGGAAACCTAAAAAGAAGAAAAAGGAAAACCAAGCTAGGAAGTGCTTAGGAAGATTTTTAGCATTTGAATTTTGGCTTTCCCAAAGGGAAAGTTAAAGATCAAGCCTTTCAAATCAGGTAATGCTAACTTTTGATTTTGCATAGAATGGGAGTCAAGTGGTTGATTAAAATGGTGAACAGAGGAGTTTAGATAATAATCCTACTTCACTAAAGACTTCACTAATTCTTTAATACCCTCAGGCAAAAGAGCAGCAGCTTCAAATTCAAGCCTTAAGGTTCCCAAATGCCTCAGTGGTCTAAAGTTAGACTTTTGGTCAATAGCTTCAAGTCTCTAAAAACTTCAAAAAAAGAAAAAAAAGGCAATGAGCCTTACAACTGCCACTCTTCTGATTTTGAACAGTTATTTTCTGCTACCAATGGCTGCTCCTTGTCAATTTTAGGGAGATGGCTTTGGTGTTTGGCCAATTTGAACTGATCTTTATAAGTAATGCCTCTGACACAAGTGAAGGCAATGTGCTTGGTTAAAGAAGAGACAAACATGTGCAGTAGTTTTTTGAAGGGACTATTATGGTATTTTGAGCAATGTAAAAGCATTTCACACAACAGATAATAATAATGAATAATATGATATTTTCATCCCTATTTTAACTTTGCCTCTTAAAAATTATTAAAAAAAAAAAAAAAGAGAGAGAACTTTAGTTAATGACAGACACTATAGAATTTTGGCTACCACTGGCGATACGTTCCCAAAGAACAAACCAGCACATCCAGCACTCACACCTCTACTCACACCTCTGACAAACTCTGTCACAATTTCCAAAAACACAAATGATTCTATTTGCTCATTTCCTACTCTATCTCTGTTTCTCTCCAACCAAGATAACTAAAATTCCAAATGCTGTCATTGTCAATTCGTTCTTTTTGTTTGTTTGTTTTTACAAGGAAGACAGAAGTCTCACTCTGTTGCTCTGGATAGAATGCCAGGGCATCATCATAGCTCACGGCAACCTCAGGCTTAAGAGACCCTCTTGCCTCAGTTTTTCTATTTTTAGTAGAGACGAGTCTTGCTGTTGCTCAGGCTGGTCTCAAACTCCTGAGCCCAAGCAATCCTTCCTCCTGGGCCTCCCAGAGTGCTGGTTTTCCAAATAATATATTGCTAATCTATAAATATTAGCAGGCAGTTTTTCCTAATTTCTTCCATTCAACTATTAAGTGTCTTAATTGCTTGTATTTTAGTAAGCTATAATTTATGCATTTTCATAGCTGTATTTTATTTTATTGTTGACAAGACGATAATTTATCTCTTTATTCCATTGTTGAGAGACTTTTGACTAGTCTCTTATGGTAAAAACCAGCAATTCCATCCTTGAGAATAATTTTAATAACAGAGAAATATTTACACATGCGCTCCATGAATATTCACAGCCATATTATTCATTAAAAAAATCAGAAACCTTGCTTTTCAACATTCACCAAAGAGATTTATCAGACCTGTCCAATGTTCAATGCTTGTGCCTGTTGTGAAATTAAATGAGTATTAGGGTATCTTTTTGTTTAAACTTTAAATTTATCTATTTAAACTGTATTCAAAGGAAACTTTTGTGAATGTTTATTCATCTTCACTAAAACTGGTACCTTGTAATTCTTTACCTCTATTGTAATCTTTAGCATAGTACTTTTTGTGAACTGATATTGTACTTTTTTTTCTTTAGCCAGAGCCACACTTTCTTGCCCCTGGTAGAGTACCATGGCATCATAACTCACAGCAATTTCAAACTCTTGGGTTTAAGTGATGGGCAACAGGTGCCTGCCCCGATGCCCAGCTACTTTTTAGAGACAGGGTCTCACTCTGGCTCAGGCTGCTCTCAAACTAGTGAGCTCAAGTGATCCACCCACCTCGGCCTCCCAGAGTGCTGGGATTACAGGTGTCAGCAGCCAGTCTGATATTATACTTTTTATTTGATAATTTTCTATTCCTTCGGATTGAACAGGGACTTTAACATCCCTGTATCCCCAGCACGCTGAACTTGGTAGAAATGAAACAGCCGTGATCTGTGTAGTGTTAACTTATTACCATGGCTGAGTACTATGCTTTGGTGTGTCTAAAAGTGTTTATTTTGGACTATGGATGCACTGACTAAAACACATTCTATATGAACAATAACTTTTAACTTCACTGAATTCAAGATTCATATCTTCAAGTATGCAATAAGAAAGGAAAATAATTTTTTCATCATTTGTAAAGTATCCCTATAATTAACTCTAAACATTTCTTTTATACTCTGCCAAGAACATAATAACTTTTTTGCAGGAAAAGCTACAACTCAACCCAAAATGGAGCACCTGTCTATTTCAGAGGCCCCCGGGTGATTATTGTGGCCCTAATGAATGATGCCTTTCTAAAGGGAGAGGTAATTGCTGACACCCAGAACGCAGAGAGTTCAATGAGGAAAATGAGCAGTAATGAATATTCACTTGATGCCTGCCTGACAGAGTGCTTAGACTACAGAAAGTTGAAGAAGGATCTTGAATATGGCTGACAAATGAGATTCCTTTGCTGACCCTTACTTCCATCAGTACTTAAGCAGTATCACTTTTAACACTTCAGTTTGGGAGCCTTGCTTCTAAAAGTCAAAGATTTATGGTGAGTGAAAAATGTCCATATTAAAAAGGTAAGAGGAGCTGCACATGATATCCACTTTTGACCACTATAATTAATAGCTGAATCTTCAGTGGTAACTAATTGAATGGAGGTCAGTGTGTTGCCATGGTAATGTCCTAGCCAAGCAATTTTATCCATTTTCCAGTCTGCTGCCCCTTTGCATAACTGGAGTTATAAAATGCTTTAATTGCAAGATTTGCAAATGATGCAACATCTGGGCTTACGTTTACATATAAAGGGAGAAGTTTAATGGAGTTATTAGCATATCTGTGTGAATTTCTCTTTTTTTTATATTTAATTACCAAACCTGCAGTTTCACTGATGAAAACATATCTTATATCTTATAGTTGGACATAAGAATCAGCAAGGAAATTCCATTTCATATTAGGAAATACAATTTTCAAAACAGCATAGTTTTGCTTTGGCTTTGTCTCAAATGACTCCAGTAACTTGGGAAATGCTAGAATTTACAGGCATTTAAATCAGGTGCATTGTCATGACCAGAGCGTGCTTTAGAAAAGTTAGCAGAGACGAATATTGAATGGAAAACAGTGTAGTTATTTAGCAATTGTAAAAAGAAAGTAATAATTGTATTATTTAATTACAGGCATATAAGAATTCCTATGACAACATTACCCCAAGAACATAATATGAGCTTCATGAATTAATAAATTCACACATATTATAGATGAGTGATATTTCTGTAATAATATCACCCCAAAGGAAGTAAGATACACAGATTTGTAAGTTTGTTGTGATTTAGTATTCATAAGAAAACAATAACAAAAGAAAGCTGATTTTTTTGGTGTATGTAAAAAAGAAACAAAGCTTAATAAAACAAATAAGAAACCAAGTGGTATCAAGAGAAATAGAGTTTATGTGAGTTTTAGATTCTGAAATGAACTCTCTCAAGGAACATTACAAAATTTATCACAAAGGGTAATATCCTGAGTACATTTCAATTAACATGATAGTTACAGTGATGGAACTACTTGATAAGTCCCATATGTGGAAGAATATTGAAAAATAGGAACAAGAGTGCTAAACTAAAAAAGGCATAAAAGCCGTAACCTTTCACTATTTTTCTAATGGTACTATTCGTTATTTTATAAGCATCATTGAACTTTCTAGTAGAATTTTATGCTTTTTTGCCTGAGGCTATTTCTCTTACCAAAACCATGACTTTCAAACTGTATTTTTAAAGATGCTGACACAGCTGATTATCTGAGATTTTATTCTTTTAAATTTAAATGTTTGCATAACTGTTACACAAAGAATAAAAAAAGGCACTAAAGAAATAAAGGCTTGACTAGTTATGCTGCTATATTCTATAAACTGCTATATAATAAATAGTTATGCTGCTAACTTACAGTGAATATATTTTTATACGTCTTCAATATTATAAAGCTGATCAAGATGAACATCTCATCTGAAATTACGGTGTGCAACACCACAAAATGTATAGCAAATAAGACATGGTGTTCAAAGCAGGATCCCAATCTCATTTCTTCCCTTACAAACTGAGTGAATTTAGGTGAGGTGTTCAGCGCCCAAATAAAGTTTCTGTAACTGCAAAGTGGGATTAATCCCAACTAATCACCTTGTCATAGAAATTTAGCAATGCACATAAAATCCTTAAAAAGATGCTAGTACATAACAATTCTCAGATAATGGTACATAATGTCACTTTAATTATCCACCTCATTTGTGGGAACAGTTACCACCTCTGATAGAAGTGACTGAAATTGGTCAGAGGACGATGCAATCAGAGCTGACTAGTAATTCTGAGTGACTTTGGTCTCTTAAAGAGACCATAGTCTTTTACTAACAGCCAATTTATTGGAAATGAAGCTGCTCTGAAGTCCCCTCTACCCCATATTTTCTCACCACTATAGTAAATTTTCTGGCTGCCAGGCTATGAGAACTCCTGCAGGGAGCCTGGCATCCTCCATTCGGTTGGGCAAAGGTAGCAGCAGCATTTCCTCCTGAAAAGGTTGACTGCAGGGAACTGTTTCTAGCAGAGAAGGGAGTTACTTGCTTGCCATCAAACAATAGTTTGAGAAGGTGAAGTATAAGACAAGGGGAGGAACCCCTGAGGGATAAGAATAAGGACGGACCAATAAGCTTCCAGGCTTGCGAAAAGCCGCCTGGAAAGCAAGGCGGATCCTTCCAAGTGTGAACATCAACCAAGTTTGACGGGAGGAAGTGGAAGTAACTGAGAATTGTACAGGCAGCCCCAAAGTAACAACTATCCGACTTTCATACAGCTAGCACTCACAATTGGAGGCTATTACAGGAAGTCCCTGAGTTAGAAACATCCGACAAACAAATTCAATTTAAGAACAAACCTATAGAACCCATCTCATTCGTAGACTGTCCAGAAAGAAAAACATTACCATGGCATTTTTTCCAAGTGTAACTACTTTTTTCCTTTAATTATTCCAAGGGGTTTTCACTTTTTTTCCCATCATTTTTTAATGCTTTTAAATAAAATTATATGATTCAAACCATAATAGCCCATCACTAGGGCTGGAGGAGCATGGGAAACATACATTGAGTTGCCAGCTTTGTATCTCTTATTTAATGCATGTATGAACGAAGACTTAGTGAAATTAAGACAATTCATTCAACAAATACAGATTAAATACATTTTGTTTATGCCACACTTTGAGCATATGGTAAGATACAAGACACCATCCCTGATCTTGTGAGATTTACAGTCTCCTAGAAGAGGGGTATCCTCGTGGCCTGACCCACTGACACTACCTTAGCAGGACTACAGTGGTTCAAGGATGAGCAATACACCAACAGACGTCTTTCGTTATAAGCTCAGGAAATTATATATCTTCTCCTTTAGAACCAGAACCCTGGAGCTACTGAGGCCTAATTCTACCAACATGTTGAAAAAATCTTTTAAAAGGTGACAGAGAAGTTGAGCTGAAAGCCGTAGGGCTATAGATGTCATATGCCTGGGTATGCATCTATGCTTGAAACCATTATCCTTTTTGGCTGGAAATTATGGGAACTTCAACCCCTCCTTTTCCTTAAACACTTAAGTCAACTGAAGTGGGTTTTAGACTCCTGCAAGTAAAGTATGGCTTCTGGCTAATAAAATTGATTTAGAATTTGTAATGGCGTATATATGGGGAAGACCACAAATTAATTTTATTTAACAGAAGCCTTTTAACAGCTAAGTTTATGATCAAGTTTATGTACATGTTTTTACTACACTTTAGCCACTATTAACGTCTTAAAGTTTAATCCTTTCCTGTATTTTCTTGAAGTTCAGAATAATGTAAGTGCTCCCCAAACAACATTACTCCAATTGATCACGCTCTGCTATTTCTTGGGCTATATCTGACCAACATTAGTGTTGGAAAAACACTTGCAATTTCGGTGGTTATTTCTTTTCCAGAGGTCAGCTCAGACACAGTTTGAAGCCACCACTCTTTGCCCCATGCCTTGTATGCTTGGGGTAAAAATAGAATTTTTGTGAGCAAAATGTGATGGCTTAGAAATAACTGCTACCTGCTTGTTCCTTCGTGTTGCAAAACTGTCAAGAACAGCCTGGTAATTATCAGCAGAGTTTAGAATGACATTTCTAGCAATAGAATCATTTTTGCTCAGAAAGGAAAGAAAGAGAAAGAGAGAGAGAGAGAGAGAGAGAGAGAGAGAGAGAAAGGTAGATAGAAAGACAGACCTAGTTAGCACTCACTGCTAAAAAACTGAGTGTATTTAATAGAAGTATAAACAGACATTGTAAAAAATTCAAAGCAAAGCTAGAAAATGATGCCCAGAATACAGATTAGTGAGTAGGTACGAAAGGAAAGGGAATGTGAGCAGGCTCATTATACCCATCCAAGGCAATGCAAGGTCCTATCTTTAAACAGGATGAGGTGCAAACAGGTGCCACTGTATTAGTGTACACTCTACCTAACCAGTATGTTTACTGACATAATTGGTCTCATCACTTTTTGTGTTCTTTTTATTCTCTTTATTTTTCTAGTTGGCTTTTTGTTTATGATTTTGTTTTAACCTCAACTTCCTTTTGAATACATTTAAGTTTCTCCAGGGATGGCGTTGTACTGGAAAAGGATGAATGGGCAATGACTTTGAAATATAATGGGTAATATATATTTTCTGCATGTTAGCTTAAATATAACATAACATAGCTACCTAAAGGATTTTTCATTCCTTTGAAGAAATATTTCTGATTTTAAGTACAACTTTTTGTGTTATACTTTAACACAAGAGAAAAATGATAACATATAATTAGACAAGTATTTTTATTTGATGATGATATTATTATTAATGAAATTTAAATAACTTGCTTACATGGCATTATAAGAATGTACCTTCTTTGTTCTTATTTTTCTACTTCCTTACTCCTCAAAAAAAATGGGACTTCTAACACTGACACCTATTCATAGCCAACTGATGTTTTTATCTATTTCCAAAAGTAATTTTCAAGCATAAGTTATTGATTTACTATTAGTCAACACAGTAGTATTTCTTAAGCAATTTATATTTGAGACCTATATTTCTAAATGTATTAATATAAATTTTCTTCAACAATCACTAAATTTTACTGAACAGAATCTTCATCTCCTTTTACAACCAAATTAGTTAATTTTTTTTTTCAGGTAAGAAAACAGTTTAACTGTCTACTGTGATTACCGAGAGCTTATTCAACACTCTTTTAGAAAAGATTGAACAAGGTTAAATTAGTTATACATTGGGTAATTGTTTTAGGAGTGTGGAATATTAACATTTAGCTTCTTAAAAAGAAAACAAAATAAACATCCAAACTGACACATTCTCTTGTGTTATATTTGAAAACACATTTTTCCATAGCATAGTCCCCTTTTAGAGATTGAATAAATCATGTTTATTTTTAACCTATGGAGTAGCAGTCTGTGATGTGCTAAACTATAGGACAACATGGCACTCTAGTGGCCCAAAGAAATGTTGTTTCTGAATATGGGTGAATTAAAGTAGAATAATTAAAACCTAGAATTGTTAGAATTGCAACAAATCAAAACAGCAAAAACCAGCCTCCCCCAAGAATGTCTTTCTGAAAATTGATGCATATCATTGTATTTCCAAAATTTTTATTTGTTTGTTTATTTATTTTTTAGAGACAAGTCTCACTACGTTGGCCTTGGCAAAGTGCTGTGGCATCACAGTTCATAGACCTCAAACTCTTGGGCTTAAGTGAGTCTCTTGCCTCAGCCTCCCAAGTAGCTGGGACTATGGGCACTGACAACAATGCCCAGCAACTTTTTGTTGTTGTTGTCATTGTTGTTTAGCTGGCCCCGGGCAGGGTTCAAACATGTCAATCCGGGTGTATGTGGCCAGTGCCCTAACCACTGGGCTATGGGCGTCAACTCTTCAAAATTATTTTCTGGTAAAATACTAAGAATATGATCGTTCACATCACATGTCTACTAAATTGGATTTGAAATGAAATTGAGATGTGCAAGAGATTCCACTGCCTGATGTAGATCATTAAATTCACAACAGATCACAAAATAACAGAGTTGGAAGCACATTAAATATTTTGTAGAGCAACATCCTTGTTTTGTTACTAACATGAGATTATAAACTTTTATCTTACAAAATGACATGTAAAAGTGGAATCCATTTTAACCTTTGAATTTTATAAAGAATAAAACTAAATGATAAAGAGAATTGTTCAATTTGTTTTCTTTAATGTCATTGGCTATTTTTTAATAAAAGTTTTATTGTATTTACTTTTTTTATTTTGTAATATTTCAAATACAAAACAAAGCTGCAATAGTAGTACATGTAGATGTTCATACACTCTTCATGAATTGTTAACACCTTACCTCTTATAATATATATTTAAATATTCTATGGTTTATTTATGTCCTGAAGCTTTTGAGAGTAAGTTGAAAACACCATATCAGTTTACTCTAAACATAAGATAATTTTCCTATATAATCATAATACAATTATCACCTTTTGCCTATTTAGTTATTGATACGTGTGTACTAGCATTATTTAATAGACAGCACACATTCAGGGTTCTCTAAATACCCTCCAAATATCTTTTGTTCTTTGAGCTAAGATTGAGTCAAGAATAATTTTGCATTTAGTTTTCTTTTCTCTTATTTCTCCTTAAAAGTAAAACAATTTTCTACATTTCATTCCATTTTAACAATTCAAAATATCTAATTTTTAACATGCTATTTTGAATTTAGTTGATTATAGCTTCACAAGAAAATATCCACTTAACATATCTAAAGCTTTATTTTCAATGTATAAAATGGCTCAAAAATTTTATCTTCTAATTTGAATTGCATAAGTTTTGTTTTCCAATTATTTTTAGTAAAAATAGGCATTGATTTTAAAAGGTACCAATGACTTACAGAATTAAGAAGAGAAATTATCACAATAATGTGAAGATTTTTAAGAAATATATTACATTCAGATATACTTTTAATGCAAGTGTATCTAACCCTATTGTACCTGCATTTTTCATGACTGGCTTTGCTGTGACCCAGAGCTACCTTTGGTGCAAGAATCACAAATAAGTAAACATATTAATATACATCCACAGGCTAGTTCTGGAAATATTTGTGAATTTTTTTTATTACTTCACACTTAACTTCACAACCCACAGAAAATTATTTTAAGTGAAACATTTACCTGGTTCTTTCCCCGAGTTTATCTCCCTGTGTATTATTCCTCTCTCTCTCTCTAGTCTGTCCCATCTTCCTTCTAGACTGGCTACTCTCTTCTCCTCCCAGATATGATTACTAAAATCCTGTCCACTTGCACATCCTAATAAAATGAAAATACAAACATTAACTCCATAATCATATATACCATAACTCCACCATTTTCACTTCAAAGTCATACTAAAATTCATTCCATATCCTGTTTTTTGTTGAGAAGGTGTTTTTGAACACTTTTGTTTACTTTTGCTGCACGTGGTAAGCCACTGCTTCTGGGCTCCGGACTCACTTTCAATACTCTGCTTTGTGACGTTGGACCTGCAGCTCTGCTACCAGCATTTGTGCTTTGCTTACTGCTATCTCTTAGGTTCTGCCAATAGGAGGCAAGGTGGGAGAATAAAACACTGAGGGAGGAGAAGGGCCTTTGTTCTTTACAGTTCTGTGTTTTTTTTTTTTTTCAATTCAGTTGTAGCAAGGTCTTGTAGTAGCACTTGAACTCAATTTGCATTCCCCTCTGAACTTGCTGAGCTAGTTACATCACAGCTCCACCCAGACACAACAGCCCCAGCCCTGTTGTACTTTGCCCCTTTACACCCCTTTGACCTCGGAGATACCAGAACAAGTCAATCAGTGTCCCTTCTCTGCATTCGGCATCCCTGACTTCCAGGGCCCTGACTGTGTCAAGGTCAGAGGCACTACTCCTAGCCAAGCAGTGTACCCTTCTCTGAAGTTAGATTATAAGTCTTAATAACTGTACCTTATTCTCTTTATTTACCTTGCCATAGGTTGGCAATTATTTGTTTAATTGCTAACTCTGTAGTAACTTAGAGTTCTTTCATCTCTTTTCAGTTGCCTAGTCAATAACTTTCTACCTAGTTCAAATAATAACTGTGATTATTATGTCCTGATTGGACTCTGACCTACAAATTGTTAACTACGGTCAACACAGAACTCTTAGACTGCCCCCTTGGCAGTAATAAACAAGTCAACGAAGCCACTGAACTTTTTTTGATGTGTCTACCTTATATTATGGAATGTGTTTAATATTTTTCAGTATTTACTGTGTGCTAAAGATTGTACTAAATGCTTTAATTGCATATTCATGTTTAATCTTCGCACTGTTTACCAAGAAGTAGAAAGTATTTAGTATTCATGTTTTATGAGTGAGAAAACAAGACTTATAGAAGTTAAGTAGTTCTTTGTTCTATAGTTTTGGAGCTGGTAACTAGAGGCTTTGGGATTTTTATCCAGGCTGTTAGACTTTACAGCTGTACTTTAGATTCAAATGATTGTGCATCTATACCATATCCTCAGAAAAATCTGAAATTCTATAATGAAACCCTCACAGTCCTGTGTTTCAGCACCTTCACTCCTCATCAACATTGGCCTCCTTTCCCATCACTATTCCACAGATAAGAACCCCTGTGTACGTACCATTTCCCCTTCTGCTTCAGCAGTTCAGGCTCCTCCAGAACTATAAGGGCATTTGTCAGTCTCTGTCTGAATCAATTTATCATAAGGACATTTGCACTAGAATATTGACAGCAGTTCAATTCCCAATTGCAAAGATGTGGAAACAATCCAAGTGCCCATCAACACAGAAATGGATTAATAAACCGAGATAAATGATTACCATGGAATACTATTCAGCCATAAAAAGATGGAGACTTTACATTTTTTGTATTTACCTGGATGGAGTTGGAGAACATTCTAAGTATGCCAAGAATGAAAAAGCAAGCATACTATGTACTCAATACTCTGTAGAAACTACATAGATTAACAAGTATGGGACCACATGAAAGAAAAACGCAATTAAAGTCAAGAAAGGGGGAGGTGGGAGGAGATTAGGCAAGTTCCCACCTAACAGTACCATAGAGGAGTACATGGAAAGCTATGTGGGAGGACTCAGATGCAGCTCGGATGTTACCTTAGCACACTAACAGTGTAACCTAGTTATATGCACCCGCACACTGATCCAAACATTTTAAAAACCATTAAAAGAAAACTAGAAGAGTATCTCTGTACCAAGGAAGACTTCTTGTTTTATAGCTCCTTTTTAGCCTGATCTACAAATTCAGCACAAACTGTCCTTGAACTGATTATGACATTTTCTTGGTTAAAGTGGCAGAAGGATCTCAGTTACCTGAGGAGCACCTTGCAAGCCCTGAGCCCACCACTTCAGATTCTCTGCAACCCAAGTCCAACTTGCCTTTCCCACTCCCACTGAATGCTCTTCATATGAATCCACTCTAAACACAGACAGGGCACAGTGTCTTTTTTTTTCTTTTCTTCTCTATACAATGTACAACTCTGGGTACACCGTGCATGATTTGTGAATAAATGCAGGAATGAATAAAACCCAATACTGTAGTAATTACTGAATGTAATTGCAAGCCTTTTTCTGTTCTATGACTTTTTTAAAGTTCTTTTCTCCTTGGAATTACTCTCCCTGTTTATGTGTTAAGTCAATTCTGTCATTCTTTTACCCATTCATTTAACTCACAAATTTATTGAATGCTTTTAATTGGTCTCATTCCAACCAACTGTTTCTTAATCTTCCATGAAGCTTATCCTAAAGTCCCCAGATAACAGTTCTCATTCTGTTTTTCTCTCTACACCTTTTCTTCTCTGTGTCTAAACTGAAAGGACATTATTTCCTTTTTATCGCTTATGTCTATTTTTATGTTTAGGGGAAAAATTCATAGAGGTGGGAACTATGTGTCATTCAGGGCCCTGCTCATGGTAGGCATCCCTTCTGTTCTGGGGTGGGGGTGCTGCTCTTTGGAGAGGACTGCAAGTTCAGCCGGACAGAAGAAGGACACCTGTGTTCCTGTACTCTGTGGCCTTTGGAAGAGCTATATCTTTACTGGTGTTTCAATTCATCTGTAATTAAAAGATTAGGATTCTAAAGGGAAATACTACAGAAAATGAAAGCATTTTGCCTCCTCCATTCTTTAATAAAAAGACAACCATTTTGGATTTTAAGATAACAGTAGAGACAATTCATGATCACAGAATTATTGTATTTTAAAATACATTTTACATTAATCATTACAAACATTTCAAAATGAGAATCACCTGTGCTGTCTTCACTTTATTTTCATTTATTCACTGAAAAGCAATGGAGCATAGAGCCTGTAAACCTTGATTCTAAAGTCAGACGTATTTGATTTTTGGAGTCCCACTGTCATTTCCTAGCACGGGGATCGTAAAATATTTCTAAACCTTTGTAATCTGCAGTTTCCTCATAAATGAAACGAGAAAATTCCGAGTACCCATTTCACAGGGCTGTCACGATGAGTGAGTACAGTAATGCATGTACAAAGTCGAGCATAATGCCTGACACACAGGAAGCATACAATTAACGTAAGCTTGCATTGTTATCAACTGCCTCAGCATGTCCCAGGCCACACAAAGCTGCACAGACAGCTGTGCACATGGTTAATGGGATACAGGAATTCAGCTCCCAAACCTTGTCAGCTCTCCAATGTCAAGTACAGAGAAATAATCATCTATTACATTTGCGAGATGGGAGGGGTTGGGGATAGATTATGAGCTTCAAAAAGTATTAATTATGGCACAACCTTCAAGTCAGTCCTATGGGAAGGTCAGTGCGAGTGGAAATATGGGGTAGGGACGAGGGGAAGTCAGAAGTACCTTCACGAAGCTGTGACAGTTTGCCACTGGTGTTATTTTGTGGATAATTGTTACGTGGAGGGACAGGTACACTGAGAAACCACAAGGGGGTGGTAGGCAAGACAGGGCAGAGATGTCAAAGGGAAAATCAGGAGGGAACAAGAAGGGTGGAGCTGGGTAAATGCAAATCTAACTTAAATACGCCCTCATTTTTTTTTTTTTAACGTATATGAAACTTTTCCCCTTATGATTACGTTGTCTTGAATTGAATGGCATGTTTTTCATGCTACTGGCTTTTGAAATGTGGATAGTTTCAGTGACTGCAGAAGCTGGGAGAACGCTCTGGTGGTGTCCACAGCAAGGGCTACATGCGTTGATAGTAAGGATGGTGCCTTCCTTGATTGACCATAATGGAAAAGAATAGAGCAAATACGTTGTTAACCAAAGATAAGGTGAGTAGTGTCACATGTAGTTTTTAATATTTAATGAATCTATATGGGTACAATCCATTATGTGACAATTTAATTATATGGCAAAAAAGTTTGATAAATAAGACTGTAGTAGGACATCTAATTCATTATTTAACAAAGAAATCAATACTTTCATAAATCATAGTTCTCCACAGATGTACTCTTTTTTTTTTTTTTTTCTCTAAGTGTGCAAAAACCTGCATTCAGAATCCATAGGCAATTTATTTTCTGGTCAGGACAAGTTTGAATGGAAGTTTAATTGGGCCCAGGACAGACATAAATTTTATTTACTTTTCTTTAACCATTAAATGGAATAGCTTTTGTTACAAGTACTTCTTGGGAAGCCTTAACTCTATCCAAATAGCATTTTACTAGTATGTATTTTAAGAGCAGAAAGTAAAAGTAGCTGTAAATTATGCATCAAGGCATAATAAAGCATAAAATAATAACAGAATTATTTTTTTCCACACCCTTTTTCCTGGTTTGGCTTCAATATCTATTAAATAAAATGATGCTTTTGCACATTAAAATTTTTAACATTACAGAATGTTGAAACATTTTTAAATATTACAGAAGATATGCTCTCAAATCAGAACTAATTTTACAATTTTGATGTTGTATCATCATAGAAGAAAATTACTTTTTTTCAGGTTAAACTATTTATAATCTGGAAGATTGTCTTCTTTCCTTTTACTCAAAATCTTAATCACATTTTGTAACCATCAATGTTTTCACATAATTCACGTTCGTCCAGTTTGTCATTTAATATTCCTCTTTTGGTTGGATTGCTATACATTATCATTATAAATATCAAGGAGAAGAAAACAACCACATAATACTTTTTATTCACATATTATTTCAGACTGCTGATTGTATGTGAGTGAAGTGTTTAAGTTCAAAAGAATTACCAGTTTTAAAAACTATTTTCCAATGATAAGAATGACCTCTTTTAATACAGAGACCTAAACTACTAATTATCAACAACAAATTCAGAAACAGAGTGCAGCCACCTAACGCCTTCTTTGAATGTAATAAAATACATTATTAGCAATTTTTCATTTCATTTTAGCAATTTTATTGCATTAGTAACTGTCTGTCTTTATATATTCTATTACTAATGATTTTTTTTGGTAATGAAGCATAAAAGCCTTAAGGATGCATTTTCATTTTTGAATGCAAATACTGCCATTTAGTTATTTTATAAGATCTCACTTAATGGTTCATGGCTTGACATTTGGTTGAAAATTGCTGGAAGAGAATGAAGTTTCCTTAGATCGCTTGGTATTCAACATTGTAAAATATGCATTTCTTTTTCTAGGGTTTTTCATTTGAAATATTGTAGTACCTCAATATATCAGATCTGAATTAAAAGCAAGTATCAACATTCCTGAATTAGGTGAGCCTTAGACCACATCAAATAACAGTGGTTACAATCTGGAACCTTGAAGCCAGACTGTCTGGATTTGAATGCCGGCTCTGAAATTTTCTAACTTGGAGATCTCGGGCAACTGTAATACTGTTACTGAATATTACTGCATTCTCTTTTCGTTAGTTTCTTTCTCTGGAAAATGAGGGTCACACTACCAATATCATAGAGTTGTCATAGCCCTAAAACAACACTTTTACTTTTTAAATTGGAAATAATTTTCATCTTACAGAAAAGTTACACAACAGCATAGAGTTTTTATAACCTTAAGTTAGCTTCCCAAAACTTAAATAACCATTATATAATTATCAAAACCAGGAAGTTTTAAACTTACCATATTAGTATTATATGAATCACCAACCTTATTAGGCATTCACTAGTTTTCCTCTAAATGTCTTTTTTTTTTTTTTCTGTTTTAGGATGAAATCCAAGATCCTACGTTGCATTTTTTCTTCTGTCTGTTCAGTCTTTCTTCAACTTAAGACAATTCTTCAGTCCTTCCTTATCTTCTGTGACCTTGGCACTTTTGCTAAGAGATGGTCAGTTGGACTGAACATTAAATCTTAAGTTGAGTTGAACTCATACTTTGTGATGATTATCTCGAGTTTATACTTTGTTGGTAATAACACCAGCAAGGAGATATGGTATCCTTCTCTCTGCTTCACGTCCAGGGGAATGTGATGTCAAGGTTAACTGGGGTATTAACCTTGGCCACACAGCTAAGATGATACCTGTTAGGCTTCTTCAGGTAACACTAACATTATTCATTTTCTAATGATTAAATATCTCGGGATGATGTGTTGCAACTATGCACATACCCTGTTTTTCTTCATACTTTCCCAACAGATCTTTTTTATTCATGGGTGAATTTTACTTGCAACAGTTATTACTGTAGTTTTTGTCTAATGGTGATTATGAATTTCCTTTGATCCTTCTACATTTATTAAATGAAAACTTATTGTAAGAAAGAGTTGCCTATTGTATATTTACAATTCTACATTCTATACTTATTCAATTATTAATTTATATTGGACTCATGGATATTTTATTTTGTGTGTTATCATCCAGTAGTATTATTTGTTTTGGTCCTTAAATTGTCTTGGCGTTGGTCATTGCTAAGTCCTTCAGGATGACTCTTCCGTCCTTTTTATGTGTTCTGATTATTTTTTGAGAAGTTTCTTATGTTCGGGAACCATAAGAAGTTTCAGACTTATTGCATTTTTGTTCCCTGGCCATGACATTCACTACCTCTCCAAAGAGCCCTCTTTGTTTTATTAAAGAGTGATATCCTGACACAAGATCTGGCTTGTCCTCTGCTTCAAGGAGGTGATTGCTTCTCAGCCCTCTCAGCCAACACTTTCTCACTTATACAAGTGTTTATATTTATTTCTATGCTTACATATTTATATATCAAAAATAAGACTGATAGTACTGATTCTAAACCAAGAGTCTATTTTTTTCCCTTTCCTTATATGTAAATTCTCATCAAGTGTGAAATCTGGCTCTCATTACATATAATATAGTGATTATTTGTTCAAATCTAGCTACAGAAAGTGTAATATAGTTTTTAAAAGGCTCAAATATAAAGTGCCTATAGATTTGCTAAATCCCATAAACCTATAAAAAATAGGTTTACTTTCTAGGATATAGTATCTCTGTATATTAGGTTATTAAGTATGAAATGTTCAATTTCCTTAAGCACTATGTTTGACAATTTATTACCTCTAACATTTCATTTTCATACTTCTTATTTTATTTGTATTGTGATGGTGCATCCTTGTTATTTCAAATTAACATTTTGGCTTATGATTATCTTTAAAATTTTTCTAAGGAAATTTTTGTGAAACCATGGATAAGTCAAAACTTCATCTTAGTTTGGACTGTGACTTCCATCATGGAATGAATGAAGCACAGACAGCTCAAAATAGTGTAGCTATTTTAGTCTTTAGTCTTACCATGTGCAGTCAACACAGTGATCCAAAGTTACTAGATTAAAGAGTCAGGTCAGCACTTTACTATATGTGTAAGATGTTAGTTTCCTTGGATATTAGCTTCCTGGAAGCTTTTCAATGTGTCAGGGAAATTTTCCCTTTTATCCAATGTTATGTGCTGGTTGAGAAAGAAAAAAAAAGATACCTTTAAACCATGATTTCTCTTAGAGTGGCAGCAAGTGCTGACACATAAACCATTGGATTAAAGGTAGCCTTCGTTATTGGAGTGAGATGAATCATAGCTTTAATACTCATTTTTTTCCCTCAGAGAAAAATTGTGCACTTTTTCTCAAAGGCACAATTCTCCTTGAGCCTTGTTTTCCCTTAAAATAGACAAAATAATACATGCCTTTAAGTTCTATTAGGGATATTAGGAGTGAGGATACAGATATTTTGTGAACAACAGGTATCCAATGAAATACGGCTCATCATTTATTTTCTCAGCATGGATATATGTGTATTAGTTTTACTTCAAGTGGGATACCTTTGTTTGACAAACCCAATTTGAGTTCAAGAAGCATCTTGTAGTTGGAATCTTTTGAATGTTAGAAGTGCCAATAAATTCAAATGAAGACAAAGCAAAAAAAATGGAAGGCCCTAATGTGATATCTCATTTATAAACTGCATAAGGCTTGATAAGTTAGGGAATGATTCTGAGAGCTAACAATGTTGGATACTTTCTATTTTCAAGTACATAAAGGAAACAACAAAAAAGTTTGCTATACCCTAAAGCCTGAAATATACAAATGAGAACTAGATATATGTTGTTCTTTTGTTATATTCTCAGAGTACAAACCAAGCCTCATAACTTTTAAAGGATGAGAGCAGACAAAAAAGATAATAAGCTAAGGAACTAATTTTTATCATTTTGAATTTCTTTAAAGATAGCACATGAGAGCTATGATGGATGATTCCAGGCACACTATTCCAGGAAGATAAATTGAAAAACATATTTTAGCCAATGATTTAAATATTTCTAACAAATAAGTATTCTATATTCACATAAATGAACTGATAATTGGAGCTAAAGCTGACACAATTCTAATTTGAGTATTTTTATTCAAAAGTAAATATTTCCCATTGCTTTCTTTACTATGTTACAAAGAAAAAAACCCACATAATTGGGTATTCTGGAGTTAGACTTAACAGGAAGGATAAAGTAATATATTATTTTGAAATACAGACCAATTCTTCCTTTAGAATTATTTTGCCCTTCCAGTATTTTAAATATTCATGCTCAAAAATGGAATGAGCAACAAGACCATCAGATAATCAAATTACCATCCTATCAACGCTAATGATAGGACTGTCTGTTTCATGAATCATCAGTGATTCATTTCACACAGTCATAAAAGCATTCAGATGCATTTATGTGGGGGGTCTCCGCTAACGGGATAAAAATATCAGATGGTTATTTATTCAGGAGTCATATGAAAAAGTTGCAAATTTAAGATAGGATCAAATTTACATGACATCTTCATGCTTCCACACGTTTTAAAAAACAAATGGCAATTTATAAAATAAAAAGTAATTTAGTGTTTTCTAGTGTTTTTATAATATTGTGATAGGATGCAAATTAAGTCACCTCTGTTCCATGAAATTAGATTGTTTACAATTAATATGCACATCTCCACTATACAGTACAAAACCCCATAGTATGGGGTGGTGCCTGTGGCTCAAAGGAGTAGGGCGCCAGCCCCATATGCCAGAGGGGGCGGGTTCAAACCCAGCCCTGGCCAAAAACTGCAAAAAAATAAAAAACGAAAAACCAAAACACAGTACTTCAAGGAAACTCTGTTTGGGGGGGGGTCTATATAAATTTGCTTGCTCACAAATCATGTATTCTGTGAGTTTTAGCAACAATGGCTTTTATGAGGATAAAAGCTGAGACGTTCCTAGATTATCCTCAAGCTAGACAATAACACCAAAGACTTTTTGAAAACTTGTTACCACATATGTATAGTTCTAATATAGTTCATAACAATACATAAAGATATATTGTTTGTTTATAATAATATATATTTTATTTATAACAGACAATATAGTTTATAACAAAACTATAACATAATATAGTTTATAAATTAACCAGATGTCTTCTATTGTTACTGACATTCCCTAGTATTTCAAAAGTTCACGTTTCACTAAGCTACATAAAACAGCATGTGTGCGTGCACCCAGGAGGGCAGACTGTTCTTTTTCAAATGAAAAGTAAAATAATATTCGATAAATTAACGAAGAGAGATATACTGAAACATCATTTTAAATAAAAAGTTGGCGTCGCTCCCCACCCTGCTGCCTTTCCCACTCTCCACGGCTTCCATCCGCGTCTCTTGGTGTATTATAGGAGTAGATGTTTTCCCCCAACTATACTGTTTTCTTTCAGCTTTCATTTCCAGGAAAAAAATGCAAGTTCCCAAAGTCTTTGAAAGGGGCCAATTTTCAAAGCAAAAGGATCTGTTCTGCCCTCCGTCCTCCTCTCCGACCCTGGGCCAGCACACACAAGCTGGAATCCCCTGCGCACCTCCAAGCCCTGGGTGCATCTCTAGCTAGACGCTGCCTCCTGCTGGTTGCTTCTGAAGTTGCGGCTACTCCGGGTTCCTCCCTGCGCCGTGTGCGCGGCTGCTGCTGTGAACACAGCATGCAGTTTCATTCTCATTTGGTTCCAAAGCTGGTACAACCATGTACACCCCAGAACTCCCCAGTGATTTCACACTGCAGCGAAGCCCTTTAACCTAAATACTTAGCTGTTTCCGCACTCCCAAAGCTTCCCCAGACATCACATGACTTACAGTCCTGGACATCACACCAGGCCTTCCTCCACTCCGGCTGCTGTCATTCCGTTCCTCATCTCTTGCCCAAGTTCTCCTAACCCTGGCTGATGTTGGTATCACTGCCTGAGAGACACCTGAAGATTCTAACTCATCAGCATCTGTTGTCACCTTACCTGGAGGCAACCTGAATTCCTTGCCTTGGTTGCTGCTCTTACAATCTGTAATCAACACAGTATAAGAACAGCTCTCAGGGAATGCTGGTGTCCTGCGAGCAGTGGTGGGTCCCAGAAGCCGCCGTTAGGAATCTGGTATACTCCAATCAAAGACTTATCTGGAACTTTGTTCAACAATTCTCATTGACGCAGAGGTGCTTCCAAAGTTTTGGGGCCTGTGTGTCTTTGGGTCTGCGTCTTTGTACTCGAATAACTGAGTTCATTTACTGATGTAAGGACAGGAGACTTACAGTTCACTGTGACGCTCCTGGCTGACCGTGGAAGTCATCTGTCTTGAAAACTCCTGCCTCACACTATGGTTCTGTGAGTCTCTCTTTAAAAAGTGCCCTTCAATTTGGGGGACATTTTTGGGCACTGCACTATATCACTAATAGGAACCTTTCTATATAGGTTGTTTAGAGGCTACATGTGATAGGCAGAAGCTAATACATGATACAGGTGTAAATTTTATTACTTACATTTAAACCAATGAGATTCAATCTATCTTGCCTCCCTTATACCTGGCAACAACACCTCTAAACAGAATGTTGACTTCCATTACTCTGGTTTATCCAGTCTGTCAAATGAATTAATAATGCTTACGTCACAGAACTGCCTCGAAAATCGAAAGACACATGTACCTAAAGGGCTGGTGCAATGACGGGAAAGCAGGAGGGACTGGGCAGATGTTCACCTTGGCTTTCTTACCCCCCAGCTCCATCAGCTTTCATGTTTTCTCTTCCTTTGCCTTTGGCCTTTCTCTAAACTTCCAGTATTTATCTAATACATTCTTGGCCAAGCATCATAAAAGCTATGCACTTTGACTTTCTGTCCTTTGTAAGAGAGAGATTAAAAAAAAAAAAAAAAAAAACCTCAGATGCGAGTTAGTAGAGACCTTTCCTCACAAGTTCAAAATTAAGAGGCGACAGGTTCAACTTAGCTTCTGGAATGTTCAAATTTTAAGGTTTGACAAAATTGTCTATTTCTTCAGGTCACTGTTTTTTTCCTACAACATTGACTCTGGCTAAGACTAATTCTCCAGAGCTGAGAAGCAGAGCCAAAACCCCAGGGCTGCCCTGAATATTTAGAAGAATATACGCCCAACCTATTAGCATGATTCTGTTGGTAACCAACAACTGTAATCATTTTGTTGATGAGCGTTAGAGGGTACATTTGAGAATTAATTATGTACTTAATCATTTGGACATATTTCAAAAAATAATACAGGATATATTTTATTATGAAAATAACTACGATAATTTCATGTATTTTTTGAATCACTTGTCCTCATTTTTCTCCTACTAGAAGTTAGAAATAGCATAAATTCCAAAGGAGTAATGACATTAGAACAGAAAGAAAATGTATAGGTGTTGAGTCGCTTGCAACAAAATTCCTAGCTAACTAAGGTGAAAACAAACAAGGGTGAAAAAAGCCCCTATCAACTCTTCCGTAGAGCTCAGAATAGTCTGGTTTACATTTTGATATAATAAATACTGTTAAAAATATGGAAGTATAGTCACTTAAAAATTCTGTTCTTATTAGTGTCAAGCTATATTTCCACTGCCATTCATACTTTGGAAGCGTGGGTTTAATTAAAATTATAATAATCCTGTAAACATGTTGGGACGTTATGCCCCGTGGTCTAAACAAGTAATATTCATCTGAAAGGCTCCATGCTATAATGTGTTTTTCTTTGTCCTTTCAGCAGGCTAACTAAAAAATGTATTTCCTACAACCGATTTAACTACATATAGCAGGCTAACTAAAAAATGTATTTCCTACAACCAATTTAACTAGATATTTGATTAATACATTTTTCATGGTATTGTTATTGTGACAGGAATGGCTCTTCTAGCAATTTAACTCTTCCAATAATTCCGAGGTGCCGGTTACTTTCAACCTACAAAAGATTAGACCTCTGCACGTATGTGATTTTGTTGGATACACTTTTAGCACACATTATATGTACCTTTGTTTCTGAAATTTATTACATGAGAAAGCGGCCCTGATGATTTTATTTCTAGTTAATATGCTACGCAAAATTACAATGGTGTTTTAAGACTCTGGATCCCAACTCAACAGCAACACTGGTAATGTGAATCTTTCCATGGTATATTATTTCCAGTGTGTAAAACTTTCATGCATTTAAAAGATGTGCTGTTGTTTATCAAATTTTGTGACTTTGTTTCTATGGCAAGGATGTGCTGTAACTTATCTTACAATGATGCGACGTTCTTTAGGCACCATGCATTAAACCCAGGTAGGCCACAATGCCAGAGAATTTGTTAACGGGCAAAGCCTGCAGCACGTCCTTGATGTGCTTGAACAGGCTAATGCGCACAAACTAGCGGGGTGTGTGACAGCTCAGTGGTGACAAAGGGACAGTGTCTATTATTTCCTTCCCAAGGTCTATTTGCCAAGTGCTCCAGGAGGATTATGGATAGCCTTGTTTACCAATGAGGGCATTATAGGATTTTATTGAGGTTAAGTGACTTCTCCAATGTCACGCTGCAAGTTAGTGACAATTCCTGTTTATAGCTCACAGTCCTATTTTGCAATTATAGCTAAGCCAGCTAAAGCTGAATGATTTTAATTTTTAGGACAAAGGATAGGGGTACAGTATCAAAACCTTAGAAGTCACAATGAGAACGTGTCCAGTAAATAAACTAATACATTAAAAATAGACCTTTTCATTAAGTATTTTGCTAACCTATTTATAAATAACTATGCAGGCCCATGTTATTTTAATTCAAGCTTTCTTTGTGGAGCAAAGAAAGTGAGAATTCTTTCTGTCCCAACTGACTGGTTTGCTAAGTTATTTCTCAGTGTTGTTAGATAAGGGCACACATGCGCAGTACAAAAGAGAACGCAAACTCACGATCTGCTGGTGGTTAGTTATTATGAGTTACTCCCTCTTGGTGAACTGGGAAGGTAGAGCTACTGATCTATCAACTACGCAGCCATGGTTGTCATCAATGCCACGTAGCCAGTAGCTAATAGGAAGACACAATGGCTACCCTGTCCATGCTCTAAATTTATGCAAAAGTCTTTTCTATTTTTTTAATAGCACTCTTTTGCAGGCTGATCCTGATTGCCTAGGGCTCTAGGTTTATTATCTTGTCTTATAAGGCTAAGAATATTTTCCCCTCTTTTCTAGTATTCACATTCAGATCTTAGATTTTTACCTCTTCTTATCCATCTCAGATATTGCTCCCTATACGATTCAAAATACTTGCCTTTTTCACCTACAAGCTGGAGAATCGCGTCATAACAATCCAGGCAAAAGTGTCTTTTTTATCTCTTTTTTGCTAGAGGCTCACGATTTTTAATACCAACAAAATATGATATTTTTTTCTAATAAAGAACGACACCATTTCTATGGAGCTGCTCATTATTACATAAATCACTGTGTTGTCATCCGATTTCTTGGAAAGACTTGTTTTAGTAATTAATATTCTTCCATTGAATATAATTAAAATTACATATACTATTTGTGAAATGAGGAGCTTATCTTATCACAGGGGCACTAGTCCACATAGCCACGCTCACTGAGATCAAAACCACGTGGATATGCCACGTAGCATGAACATCTTGGGGACTTGGGAGAAGGACCAGAGGACCAGAGCAAACCCAAGAGGAAATGGAAAATGTGCACACTTCCCACAGATGTGGCCCCATTGGGGATCTTTTCTTTTTTTGTCATCAACATTATAAGGAAATGACACTATAAAGGACATGCTGTACCAGCAGAAGTAATTGATGCAAACAAAAATCTACAAAGGAAGCAGGCAGCAGGAGAAACACTTGCCCAGGGAGTTGGTGCCACTGGACTAAATGCATCTGCCAAAAACAAAAAATAAAAAAGAGAGAAAGGAAAGGAAATACCAAAAGAGGCACAGTGAGAATGTCATTGTGGAAATGGCAACTTCCAGAATTTCCAGGTAAGGATGATAATCTGAAGGTGTGTTTTTGCACAGACAACAAGCATTCGGTTTTCACTGAAATTATATTACTAATCATCTTTGCAGATAATACATTTACTCTCTGAAGATACACTTTTTCAAAATTTACCAAAGACTTAGGAAAAAGCAGCTGTGCATAATAATATAAATTGTAACTGTATTTCAGTAGCCCTAAAGGATAACATTGATTTTGAATGTATTTACTCTCACCAGCTCTTCCAACCAGGTAATTTTTTTGTTGTTGAACCATAGTGTCATTGGCCGTAATCAGGCATCATAGTTATGAGGATCTACTTAGTTTCAATTAGTTTCCGCTCTTTCCCAAGTGTGTTGTGTTTTTCAAGGGAATCCAGATGAGAGATGGTATAATGAATGCGTTTACAGCACCACTTCTGCAAAATCATGTATATTATGTTGACCCCGCATACCTCCATATTTGGAATGATGAGTACCACTGTACAGTTCTAGAATGTCAGCTTCTCCTTAAAAAACTGGCATTGTGCTATATAAATTTGTACTTACTTGTATTTCAAAACTCCTAAAATATACACTGCCCTGTCTTTTATTTGTAGAGGAAATCCAGTGCGACTACAAAACTGGAAAACTAAAAAGAAATGCGTGAAAATCAACAAAAACAGGAAAAAAACCACAGAGATTTCGGGATGTCAACAAATAAAATATAAATGTTCCATTTGGAAGAAAACAAAAGAAAAACATTGTTGTCTAAATTTTCGCAATTGTTTAAAAGGAAAAATATGTTAGACAAAAGGAGATAAAGCAACTGTGTAGACCAGTGAGGAAAAATGTTTTATTTTCAGAGAGGTACAAAGGAGATAGTAGGCAAGACTCGATTTGTTTACTGAATTAAAAAACAAAAACCAAATATTTTCATCATACTAGATGACAAGTACTCACTGGGAGCTGAAAAAAGCATAAACAATATCCCTAGTGAATGAAAACACAGGACGCACATTCTATTTGGACTCAGTTAAGGTTTAGAAATAATTTTAAGTTCAGAACTTAAAAGCTTTATCTTTTTGTACCTGAAATCATCAGATGTGTAGTATCTTTTTTTATTTTCCATTCCCCGAGGGCTTAAAACTATCATGATCATAACAAATTCAAAGTAACTAATTTCTAGTCATCAATCAGTGCTGTCATTTTGTGATATCTACTTATATTTCTACACTTAGTTTTAGGATTACAGCCCAAATTCTCACACATAGGAAAAATTTTTAAACAAGAAAAAATATCTCTTAAACCACACAGGATTAATTTCATGTTCAGAGACATCATTTGCTACGCTGCCAGTGCAGAAATAATTAATACACGCAAACAAGTGTGCCTCCCTGAGAAGCACTTCGTTTGTACAGTGAACTTCTATTACATTTCTCTTCCTTTCCAAACAGTCTTTCAGTGTTTACTATACTTCAACATTTTTTCTTATCAAATTCTGAAAAATCAAACAGTCTTTCAAAGAAATTGAAGCTTAATAAATGCAAATTGTATTAGTTATGCACAAGGATTCTTAGCTATGTATTAACAGTTTAAGGGATTAGAGAGTTGTTTCATCTTCTTAGAAATTTGCTCTGCTGGGATATGACAGTTGTGAGAAATTCCTTAGCAGCTGTCATATGCATGCTAAAGCCGGTGGCTTTCCTACATGAATAATACGCCTGTCTGGGGGCATGGCTAAGCGGTTATCTTTACCCCTTACATCATGAATATGGGGGATGCTCTTGCTCACTCTTTGGAACTGTGAGACCCAATCCATTTAGGTTTGTTAGTTGAGGTGAACTACAAAGCTCAAATGAAGATTTCATACCTCAGTGACTGAAACACAATTATAGAGGGTTAGGTTACAGTGTAGAGAGAGCAAAATTGAATCCCTTAAGTGAGTCAGTTAATTAAAGAAAAGAATGCCAACTACGTAAGGTGAAAGACGCCGCAGCTAAATTATGCTGACTTCTGGATGTTAAACTTGGAAACTACGGGAAGTCTTTTACACTGACAAAATCAATGGTGGTCGGTAAACACATCCACTACCTTTGGAAGTTATTTTCGCCCTTTTATCTCTTTGAAATAGAAACATATTAAATTGTCCTTCTAAGAATCTAAGTGACAATAAGTTAAGAAAGTTATTTCCTAAGCATATGATGGATAGACGGTGTTGGCTTTGTTATTATTATCTTTTTTTTAAATTTAAATGACACATGCTATATATTTATAACATTTGACTTAACGGTGACATTGGACAGGTCTGATTACTCCCTCTGTGAAGTATTTTTTTCTGTCTCCTGGTTTTCTTGGTAGTTTTTGATCCCTGCTTGGAAGTCTCATTGGGGCAGACACCACTTTACTTTTCCTAATACTCTTCTCTGTATTTTGCTCTCTCTCCTCACTCACTGGGCTGCCTCCCTCCCAGAAGTCCAGCTTTGTACATCCAGCTGTTTGGTAGCTGTCCGCCAAGTGGATGTATCAAACTTAGCATATAAAATACTGACTCTTGATCTTCCCCCACCCCAAACCATTCTTCTGACAGTGTTTTATGTTTTGATAAATGGCAATTTCATCATTTCAGTTGTTCAGAACTGAAACTGAGGAATGAATCATCCCATTCCTAAAGTCTTGACTTTCTTATTATTGCATCCGTCGTCAAACTACATTGGTGCTATGTGAAAATACATGCTGATGGGACGCATTTGAATTGAAATTAGTGTTTTACAACCAGTATTTTGATATCATGGGACAAATTAGGATGTAAAAATAATAGATGAATTTATTACTTTACTAGAAAAGAAGTGAGGCAAGGAGATGGATTAAGGCAACTGTATTAACTGAATTATTATTGGAAAAGATAAATGCAAAAGTGATTAAATGACACAGCATTAGATTGATTATTTCATGGGTAAACTAAAAAAATTTGCTTTATAATATTTACTATTTGTATATTTTGGTAGTTGGATTAGCAAACAAGCATCTTTTGAAATACATTTTGTAGATACTGCAGTTCTCTACAAAGGCAATCTAATAAACACTTGTGATGCTCTCTAGGTAGTCAGAAATAGCATTTCTGTGAGTGCAGAATTTCCAGGTTTATGAATTAAGATAAAAGACAGATAATCCGAATTTGCAGGCACCATGGAGGCTAAGCATAGTCATATGATTTAGAGCCAACAACAACATTTACCCCAACACAACTTTGAGCTGGAAAGGAAGATGTTGAGAGAATAGGCCCAGCTGGCCAGACTCTGATCTTGGCCCTGAGACTACATTAATAAAAAATATGGAAAACAAAAACTTTCCCTGTATCTTAAATTCTTCATAACCACTTATAACATGTAAAATGGAAACTTATAAATTTTCTATAATGCTTGAAATTAACAAATTTGCAACTCTTTCATATACAGTTGTAGGTGTTGTGTTTCTCAGAGAATATAATCATCTTTTCCTCATTGAAGAAAGTAAAAGAGAGCGTGTCCTGTGATTCTTTACATTAGCAATAGTCTGTTACATAGTCCTGGGTGTGCAAGTGCTCAGTAGATGATTGTCAACTGATGAAACAGAGCATGTTAAGTATAAAAATAAAGTAGTGTTATTATAAAGTAAGATGTGAGAGAAGCCATCATTATGGAAAGAACAAGAATTTTAGTTATCCAACCTCGTTGTATAATCTTGAAAATCTAAACTGTCTGATGCTTCCCATTCATCATCTGTAAATTCAGAAAATGGTGTAGACATATAAGCCTGAGATAATTAAATGAAAAAAACTACATTTTAGAGGAGTTGGCACCCAGTGGCTACTCAATACAAATGCCCACTGTAGCTTATAAATTGTTAGACATTTAAGAGGAATGGATGGAACTGTGGACTGTTTAAGGCTGCTCAGCGTGTCATGCCTAATTCCATATAAAGATCCTTTAGAATATAGATTGTATCAAATGTGTCAAGCAAATTTTAAATTCTTATTATGTGAGGCCAAAATTGTGGGTGTGTCTGAGTAAACACTTAAGGACTTGGACCTTAATGTCTCTGTCTGTACTAGTACGTACACCATATAAGAGAATGCAAATTAGTTAATAGCAATTTAGCCATGATCTGCGGTGTAATAATATCCATTTCCGCCAAGGTTACTCTAATTAAAACCAATGAGACTCATTAAACCTCACAAGCTCATCTAGTGCACCAATGCCTCAGCAGACAAAAATAAACCAAAATACATTGGCACAATATATTTTCTGTTCTTACTTACCTCGGAAAAAAAATACCTCTGCAGTGTCTCTTTAGCATTGTATATCCCTCAATATACCCAATTTGTGTAGGAAAATGCTCTAATCAAAGTACATAACGAAAAAGAATTGAAGACTGAATTTTTATTATTCAGTTGCAAGTGTACAAGAGCACAGTGGAAAGGCCGTCACTCTATTTTATGGCTGAGAGATTTCAGACAGTACATAGATCGATGCTTCACTGATTCTTCAGCAAAGAGAATGGATAGTCCAGAGGACTGACAGAGGAAGTGGAAGATTGCAGGGACCTGGGGAGCCTGACAGAAATGCACAGTGGGGTCGGGAGAGCCTGCCATGGGGCCTCAAAACCTCAGTGTCTGCTAGAGTCCCGTGGTTGGCCCATTATTGACAGGTACCTAGAACGTACGTCGCTTCCTAGTATTGTCATTTAGGAATAGAAATAATACTGTAAGCCACGAAATCGAGCATACACAGAAAATGACGAGTGGACAAAACAGAAAAGAGATTCTGGGTAAAGGAACAGTAGGTGCAAAGATCTCAAATGTTTGAATAAGAACTACATATTTTGGTGACTACTGCTGGTCAATGACTGGAGCAGACATGATGGGGAATGAAGTTAGAACAGTAGACATGGCCAGACAATGAAGGATCTTGCATGCCAAACTATCTAGACTTTCAGTTTTCTGAGTAACTCCTGTTTTAGATGAAGTAATGGGTGACAGGGGATGAAACTGTTGAATAGCATAGATCTTAATCATGGATAAGGATGCAGGGTCATGTGACAAAGGGAATGATAAGCCACATTCTTAGGAGACTAATGAATGGGTTGAATAGGTGGGATAATAACAAGTGAATGAGGGAGGAATGAAACCCAGACAAGGAAGCACATATGGAAGACAAAGCCCACAACGGTGCCATTGTCATGTTTGCACCATTAATTATTAGACAGGCATTTCACCATAACTGACATTTTGTGTGGCAATTTATTTTGCATTACTGCAAAACTGTGGTATGGTTTCCTGAAGTACATTTTGATAATAAAACAATTTTATAAACTAGGTTTATAGTAATCTTACTTTAAAAATATCTCCAAATTACAACTAATAGTAGTGACAAGCACACAATACCTGTTTTTCAGGCACCATTGTTCTAAGCGATTTATAAACATTAACTCATTTAAACCCTGCGGAAACTCACGTAGGTATTTTTTGTATTTTCATTTGCAGAAGAAAAATTTGGACTTAGAAAGTTTAAGAATATGTCTAAGTTCCTATACATAGTAGGTGATCAAGTTAGGATTTAAACTCAGGTAATTCTATCCATTACTTCTTTTTCTGAATTAAATGATTCTATTTTTAAAAATACTTTTAATTTTTCTGGGTATATAATAGTTGTATATCTTTGAAGGTACATGTGATATTTTTATATAGTCATCCAATATAGGTTAGTCAGGGTAATTGGGGGTATCAATCACTTCACACATTTATTATCTTTTTGTGTGTGTAAAGTCATTCTAATTCCACTCTTTTAACTGTTTTAAAGTATGCCCTACCTTATTGTTGACCATAGTCAGTCTGTTATACAGTCAAATATTGTCTATTTTATCTAACTATATTTTTGCATCCATTAACCATCTCTACTTTATCCCTTCCTTCCCGCCACCCTTCCCTGCCTTTGGTTAACTGTTGTTTTAATCTCTGTCTCCATGATATCAATTACCTCTAATATTTACTCCCATGTAATATTTTCCATTCCATCCTTGTTGGAAATAACAGTATTTCCTTCATTTATGAGGCCACGTGATATTCGATCACATATAGGCACTACAAATTCTTTCTCTACTCATCTGTCGATAGACACGTTGATTCCAAATCTTGGCTATTGCCAATAGTGCTGCAATTCATGTGAGAGCACAGGTGTATTTTTGATATAATGAATTTCCCTCCTTTGGATATAAAGTCAAGCAATTAAATTCAAGAACTCATCGCAGAGAAAGAGCTACATATCTCCTTGCTGAATATCACTACAGTCACCTTCAAAGGAAGGTGACCACCTGGTGACACAGAGATATTCTGCAGGGAGGTATGTAGCCCTTTTTCAAGGATGAATTCACAAACTTAATTGTCAGACCTTTGAACAATTAGAGCTATAATGACCATGCCAAAAAAAAGAGTTCCAAAATGGCTTTGAAGGGTGGAGTAGGCTTTGGTGCCCGTGCACAGCTTTTCATAGTCATGTCCAGCACTGAGGTATGAAGCACTCTTTCTAGGATGAGGCCGCTAACTTAATTGTCCAAACTTGTATATGTTTTTAAACACTAGCTTGTATTTGAGAAAATGTATAATAATGTAAGAGTGTTCATAGGGCTTGAAATCATTAGAGCCAGGCATCATTCTTGATTTTACCAGATTCTTATGATTCAGTATTGGCAAGCACGTAGGTACATAATGCAAAGTGAAGTACAATTCTATTCTTACTGCATAGTCTTTTTCAGTCTTGACAGACCAAAGAGTATAAGAAGCTTCTGTCTGCTGAGAAGATACATATATACTCATAACAGTGTTTACTTATAGATGGTAAAATCCCACAATGCACTATGAGAAAAACCACCAAATGACATTCTATAAAAATCTCTGATACCTACAACCTTTTAATAAGAAAAGAAAGAAGAAATCAGCTTAAATAATTTTTTTTGTCTAACAAAAAATAAACTAAAAAAGACATATGGGGGGTTCCATGAATAATCAAACATTTTGCATGACGCCATTCCCCACCCCTGTCTCGTCTTTTCAAGATCTAAACATCACAACAAAGTCAGCTGAGAATACGAATGACTTTATCACATTCATTCTTTTTTGTGTGTGTGTTCTATAATAATTTTTTTTAATTGAATCATAGCTGTGTACATTAGTTCAACCATGGGATACAGTGTGGGGGCTTCACATGCAATCTGAGATATTTTATCAATCTGATTGACATACCATTCATGATATTTTCTCGTTTACTATATGAAAACATTTTTGATCCGTATTTAGAAGTTTTCTCCTGACCCTTCGAATGTGTACCACACATGTGATCTCACCCTTTGTCCCATCTCCCCCACCCTCTGCCTCCCCTTCCCTCCCTCTCCCCTTTCCCCGTCTTCCTGTGCAATAAATGGGTTGTAGCCTTCACTTGAACGATAAAGAATTTGTCTCATATTAGGGGTGTATACATCGGATACTTTTTCTTCACATTCATTCTTATACAAGTTTGCAATGACGAGGACTTCTGATGCAATTAAAAGTAAACACATGATATGAAATGATTTAGGTTTTCCATTTGCTTCGGTAGCACATATACATGTATACTACTCCAATAATTAGAGTGACTATTTTATTTTTAGTGTTAGCATATACCCACAATCAGTATCTTGTTATTTTCTATATATATACAGAATTAGAACTGCTCCCTAAGCTTTAGCATTCATAAGCCAGTTCATAAATTATAAGTTTTGCCACTAGTCCTGATGTATATGAGTATTTATGTAAATGTGTGCATATAAACTAAACACATGTATTTTTTCACAGCATTCTGTCTATTGGTATCTAAACCATTTTAAAAAGATAAATATTAAAAAAATAAAATTTAGTATTGGCTAATTGATACATTTGATCAGCTTTCCTCTTACCTTTATATTGCTATGTTGAATTATCTAAAATCGCCTCAGTCCTGTAAAACACAGCAAATGCTAACTCCTAAAATGTGGTTCAGTCGAGAATCACATCCTTGAACAAACGCTGTTTTTGCTCTGCAATAAACCTTGTATTTACAAGTGACTTTTCATTACTCATAGAAAATGTAAATTATGCAAGTTAAAGTCATTCAATATCATTTTTCATTGGATAACTGCAAAATGTGTTGCTTTTCCTTTTCACAGGCAAATATTCCTAACATACATTAATGTTTCATGAGACTAAACCGCATATTAAGGAAATCCTCGTGTGGAAATGGCATTTAGTTATATCATATACAAATAACCCTGACATTTGTTAGGACAAAGAAACATCGCTTTGACATTACCTAATGTTAAGATTTTAAAATAAAACATGGTGTTGTTATGTTTCATTTAGATAATTTTCGTGAGCATCCCTGATATTCCCTTTACACTTTGGTTATAATTTTATAATTTTATGCATAAAAATATTTAAATGTTCCATTTCCTCAACTAAAATTTTGTTTTACATTTGCAACCTCTGAGGTGAGCTCTCCTGATAATTATCGTAATTATTTTAATTTTTATTTAATTTGTATGAGTTTTGCTTGGGTTGAGGTAAGTTGAAATTCCTTGGGTGTTTCCTGAGGACTTTCATCTGAAGAAAAAAGAACTGTTTCTCTCAGAGTAAATAACCAGCAGAAGCTCAAATTGATGGTAGGTGCTAGTCATGGGTTCTGAGTTCACCTCAGCTGAATGATTTAAAAATTTTGAGTTATATTACCCAGGAGGGCTGTGCTGTTATGAATCCATCCTCCTCTCTCCGTTTTGCAGTTGAAAACTCCTGTCTAATGATGTGTGCTAATACATAATGGTAATGCCCTTCACTGAGTCTCTGTCTAATGGTGTGCGCTACTTTATAATGATAATATGCTAGAGTCAGACAATCGCTTTCATATCCTTACTCTATCAGGAAGAATATTCCAAGTGTTACAGTGCTCAGGATGACTCCAAATAGTGGCTTTATCAAATGAAAGGAACAAAAGTGAATAAAAGGGAAAGGAAATATAAACCAAATATCTTTTCTTGTAGTTCACCATACTATAAGAAGAAAAATTACCCCATGGAAATTCACAGAGAGACACGGAGGTAATTGGAAAGACTAGAGGCAATTTATTTTTTTTTTCCTTTTGCTCTCACGCTCTCTTTTAACTTAGATGCTCCAGGGTTTAAATTACTTACCCTCCAAGTGGCCCTTGAAAATGATTCCTTCTTAGTGGAACATATGTTAAGGGAATCACTGTGCTGAATTACTCCTGGGGGTGAACATGCTTTAGCTCTCCGTGTACTTTAGCCCCTCAATCTATTCAACTAATAAAGTAATAGTAAGAATGAAAAAAATCATTTTACTTGTGCCAAAATATTTAAAACTATATTTACTTTGTCAAATCATCTCATGAAAGTATTAAAAGCCACAGTTTTAATCAGCATAGGGTCAGTCTTGATCAATGAAATATAAAACAGGTCAAAGAACTAACATGCAGGAGAAATGCCCTGGTATTCTAAAAGAACATACACATGAAGTTCTGTAAAATAAGCCCACAAACACATCCTGGAAAAAGTTCTTTGCAGGGTAGACTAGATGCTGGTGTCAAGGTACTCTGCACAGCTTCCCATGCAGAGTACCTTGAAAGTGATCATATTCATGTTCAGCGATGATGTAAGTAGCATTTTTTCTACAATGAGTTTGGGAACTCATTTGTCTGAGATTGTATGATGACAACTCTGATGTCCATTACAGAGAAAGAGTTCTAAAATGGCTTTGAAAGGTGACCAGATATTGGCATTAGCATACAGCTTCCCAAGGGGAGCACCTTGATGATGACTTTAGTAATATTCAGCAATGAGCTATGTAGAACTTATTCTACGATGGGTTCACAAACATAATTGTCCAACCACATATGAGCAAGCTAAATACCTAGTTTCTGCCCACTGGAACATTGTGTCCAAGAAGTCTAGTAAAGTCAGGTAGTCTGAAAAACTTGTAAAAAATGCTAGCAGCTAACTAAATTTTGTAGCATAAGGAAAGATTAGATCATTCTTTTTATATGAATGTATCCAAATCCTTACTTCCTGATATTTCCAGTTTTAATGTGTTTTGGTGTGGAAAGGTGTTACAGTATGTCAATTAATAAAATGTGTTTGTAAAAACTCCTTATAAACAACCAGGTTTTATTCTAATAAAGAGTAACGGTGAAAACAATGCCAGTTGGTATTTACTGAGCCTTTACAGTGTGCAAAACATTAAGTAATACATTTACATTTATAATATCACTAATTCTTCCATAACATTCTATAGTTAGATACTGTTCATGCTGCTATTTTAAAAGGTAGTATCATATCCTTGGTCAAACTGATTAGAAGTCAAATAAGGGTGTGGGAAGCTAGTTCTGCCTTTCTCTGGATTATGGGTCCTTACTATGTCTGGAGACAAGGTGAAATTATCATTGGAAGAAATCTTCAAAGTTGTCTTTAAGGCTCATTCTCTCACATCTGGAAGTTACGTAGTCCATAGGTCCTTCATCCTTTATGCATATAGCAAATTCATAGTCATACGCTAAGGGGCTGAGTACAGAAGAAGCCCTCCAGCTTCCTCAGCTAGTCCATGTGGTAGCTATGTTCAGAGTCATCCTTTTATCATTGCCAATTATTTGTTTTTTAAAAAAACTTTATTCAAATTAATGTGAGAGTACAATATTTAGGTTACATTTTTCTCACTTCCAGGGTAAAAGTTCCCTGTAGAAGAGCCCACCAATTTTTTTTTTTTTTTTGGTAGAAGAACCCGCCAATTTTTTATTTATCATTGAATGAAAAATAAAGAATAACTGCATCTTCTGAGATCTACAGAACTACCCCTTGACACCAGTGTAGTAGTAACAACAGAACCAATTCATAGAAAGATGCACAAACCCCAAAGATGGAATACTTCCAGTGTTTTAGGCCAAGTCCTTTCCAGGGTTGTTCAATGTGCAGCCTGTGAGCCACATGATGATCTTGTGAGGACCTTTTTTTGCTCATCGGTTATGTTAGATATCATAGAAAACATGCCCTGACCTTTTGTTTGCTTATTATATTCCCTTGGTGTTTGTGTATTTAATTTGTGGCCCAAGACAACTCTTACTCTTCCAATGTAAAGACAGAAAAAAAAAAAAAAAAAAAAAAGGTTGGGAACCCCTGTTTTAGATTGCAAAATTTAGTGAGATAATAAAAATGAGTGTCAAATGGGAAGTAAAGTTCATTGCAAGGGCTTCCCATTGGTGACAAATCACAGGTAATGATCCTTACCTTATAATAAAGTGTGAACTCAGCAGGCTTGGTTTATTCAAACTCTGTGTATTTCAAGACAGGATGGGCCCTTGACTGGCTTCTAGGAGATGATCTCTAAGCCCTTGGAACATCCTGAAATATCCTGCTTTGTTAGAGTACTTGTGTGGAGCTGGGGCTTTGGGCCCATGCCAGATAGTTCATCTTAGCAATATGACTTACAGTGAAGGCCTATTGTTATTCATTTATTTATTTATTTAATTAAATCATAACTGTGCACATTAACACAATTATGGGGTACAATGTGCTGGTTTTATATACAATTTGAAATACTTTCATGAAACTGGTTAACATTGCCTTCACCGCATTTTCTTAGTTATTGTGTTAAGACATTTATATTCTACATTTAGTATATTTAACACGCACCCTAGTAAAATGCCACCTCAGATAAGCAAAAAAAGGTCTTCATAGGTGTGATCCTGCCAATTACCCTCCCTCTACCCCTTCTCCCCCTTCCCCATCCCTGCTCCTCCTCTTTCCCCTTTATCTTGAGCTGTAGTTGGGTTATAGCATTCATATGGATGTGTGGATGCTTAGAAGGCCTGTTTTTAAAATTTTGTTTTCACTTACTGCTCTGAGCCACATTCTGCAGGTTTGGCCCTTATGGGGTAGGATAGGAGATTGGAGACATGAATAGTTAAGGTCAGTGACCCAGGGGTTCCATACCTATAAAATCTCCCGGTTCAGCTGGGCAGTTGTGTGTGCAAAAAGCCCCAGCTATTCGGAAGTTGAAACTGGAGCAAAGCATGAGCCCAGGAGTCTGAGACTGTACTGCATTGTTACTGCACCTATGAATAGCTGCTGCATTCTAACATAGGTGACAGCCAGTCCTGGTCTCTAAAAAGAGGAAAAGAAAGGAAAATAATAAAAGAAACTCCTCTAGATTCAAGGCTCTGGAAAGCTTTCCTGCTTGGCAATGCATCACACAAATTGTCACATCATATCTTTGCTTGGAGAATTGCCCACTGCACCTGTGATTCCACTGGGAGAGGACAGCTGAAACCTCTGGACTACACCCTGCGTGCCTTTGCTTGGCTTTCTTGCCTGTATCCTTTAGTTTGGATAAACTATAACTGTGCAACAGCTTTCTGAGTTGTGTGAGTCCTTCCAGGAAATCATTAAACCAGAGTGCGGTCCTAGATACCTCAGACAAAAATGCTAAGAATACTTCATGGAAACCAGGGGACGAAGACCTTCAGAGCAAGCGTCCAGGGCTCAAGATGCAACACACGAGGTATTTCTTCCTATTGGACAGAACTCAGCCATCAGAAGGAAAATACCCAAAGCAAACATGCCAGGTCCTCCCTCTCTTGAGCTTTTATAGCTTCTGCATTAGCTCAGCTTTTTTAAAGTTCCAAGATCCAGCTATTAAGTATGATTTCAGAGTTTATGCAGAGAAAAAAAGTAAGATTTGATTTGGACAAAAGCTGTCAGGTAGTGAATTTGCTGGGATTATGTTTTTTAAAAAAATACATGAGCATATCCATTTTCAATTACCTTTTAAAAATTTATTTCTTTAAAAAATGCGTGGAGCTCTAGTTATTGAAAATCTGGTATATTAAGTGTTTGTGTGGCAAAGCACATCCTAAGAGAGCCATTCAATTTTAAGAGATTTGGAATCTGGCCCAAGCTCAGCAACATCTCAACTTGAAATTGGGATGCTAAAACAGGTTTGAACTATTTAGGACTTGGGAGGATTCATCTTATACCCAACTCTGCCTCTTGCAAGCTTTGCAAATTGGGTAATTCATTTACATTCTGAGGCTGACTTCTCTTCCAAAAATAGGAATACTGAGGTGCACATCCCATATGTTGTGAGGCTCCAAAGTGATGACACAGAAACCTGTTTGCACACCATAAGGCAAAAGGCAAACATGGAGTTGGTGTTCGTATTAGGAACATAGTAAGAAATAATTGGTTGGCTTAACTGGATCATTGTAAAGTTATGAAGTATGACAGTACCAACAAGAGTAAGGTATGTAAACATAATAATTGGCTAGAATGGTTGAATTCTACCCACTCCAAAAATAGTTTTGGCTCTTTTTCTAGACTTCCTATCTACTCTCATAAGCCATATTTGGTTCATTTCAAGGTTCATATTTGTCTTGGGGCAATTATTTTCAATATTACTACTTGTATTTATAAATATAGACTAACCTTGAGAACAAAGGCCATGTTGGTAATGCTCTAAGCACCAGAAGTGCATGGTACCACAAAGCATGCTCAGAAAATCATTTGTTTCCAGCCTAAGCGCAAGTGAGATCCTGTCTCTAAAAAAACTAGCTGGGCATTGTGGTGGGTACCCATAGTCCCAGCTACTTGGGAGGCTGAGGCAACAGGATTGCTTGAGCCCAAGAATTTGAGGTTGCTGTGAGCTATGACTCCTTGGACCTCTTCTGGAGGCAAGAAAGTGAGACTATGTTGCACTAAAAGAAAAAGAAAAGAAAAGAAAAACTTTGGTTGAATAGAATGACCATGAGTCTCAAACACTTTAATCTCAGTTGCCCAGGTGAGATACATAAAGTAATGTGCATTGGTGACCAGAGACCTCGGCTAGACCAATATTTCTTTATCTTCACTTCCTATTTGTAGTTTCTTGTGGCAAAAAAAAGGAAACAACAAACAAACAACAACAAAAAAAGGAAGAACAAACAATGCTAGTGATTTAAAAAACAAAGACATCAACAACAATAAATACAACAACCAGACCAATCGATTGAGACTCTCTAGTAAAGCATCAGCAATAAATGATATAAAACATCTAGTGTGTGAAGAGATCAAAGAACCATTGACCTAGAGCTAGAATTTTAGTGGGTAAAAATCATGAATGTTTAAATAATAATTTTAAATGTCTAGTAGCTTAGTTGAATTTTTGTTAATAAGTATAAATTGTTTTTGAAAAAACCAGTTTCGGGGATCAGCAGCTGAGGAAGCTCATCTTCACTTACATTTTCCAGTAGGTGAAGTCTGATGGTTCCTAACTATGTCACCCCGATTTGTTTCAAATTATTTATGCACAGACATAAACAAGCCATTATTTAGTACAGTTAATAACCCATGACAAGTTTCCTTAAAATAAATGGGGTCTTGAAATTCAATTTTATTTATTAGCCAATTTGAATTTTTTTCCCAGGCATTTATCCATCAAACATGGCACTGTTATTGCACATGCATTATGCAGCATGTCAAATTAAACCATTGTTGATAAAACAAACATTAGTTATTGAAATGATCCAAATGCCAGCTTGAAATGCTGGGTTGTAGCTAATAAATATGCCTCACTTCCAGAGCAGAAAGAGTGGGCAAACATGATAATTTGATTTCTGTGCCTGTACTTCATAAAAATTTAATATATATATATATTTTTTTTTCTTTTCTTTTCTTACAAAGAACAATGGTTTTGTCTTCTATTTAGTGCAAAGCAGGAGCTGGCACAAGTAACTGATAATAATAACGAGGATCATGAGAAGTACTAACAAGTTCTCCCTTTTTGTTTCTCTAAAAACACTTTTATTAGAATTTCCAATCACGTGAAAAGGCCTTACCAGTGCTCAATTTGACATGATTTCTAGAGCTCATATTTTTGGGGACAAGGTGGATAGTCTGACATTCGGGGATTTAAATCCATTATGACAAAAATCTTACAGTGTTTTCACTAGTGATATAAAGAAGGGATTTGTGACTTGTCCATGTCCTAAAATCATATTCATATGCATATTCCAGGCTCTGAAATCATATTCATACGCGTATTCCAGGCTCTGAGTGTGGCCTTTCCTCTTCTGGTAAGAAGGATTTCTTGAGGTGCCCTTAAGGAAATATGACAATCTGTCCAATCTGCCCAAGACTTACTACAAGGTGAAGTAAAATTAGTATTAGAGAGATGACCAGGATTTCTACAATCTATTCTATAAGATACCATGGCCTTTCTGCGTGTGTGTGTCCAGTCACACTGGCACACCCCCATGAAAGAACAGTTAAGGGTGCTGAATAAACCATGAAACTAATATTATCCTCTTGTTTTTTCAAAAATTACAATTAATTACATGTAATTTTTTTATAAGCATGAATCCAATTTTTAATGTAACTAGTTGAGAATGTGAATTTAAGATATTCATTTTTACCTTTCAACTTTTTTTCTAAAGCTTATCTACATCTTAAGCTGAGAAGATTCTTTGGAGAGATGAACTTTATTAATAAATGGCATAAATTAAGTCATTTTAACTTTTCCCACGTTCCTCCCTTCTTCCTCCTCTAAATACAGTGCTCCTCCTGGGAGATGGACAGTGTTCCTATCACATGAGATAACAGGGTGAACTTTACAGACTTGGTCTACTTTTAGGAAGCCTGATCTCTGGCCGTGAGACCAGATTCAGGCAACTACAAGTAAAAGGATATGAATAACCTGTGTAACTAAAAGAAGAACAGAATGCTGTGACTGTTGGCCTAGTGGTGCCCATTAGAAAAGGCATTTAATGCAGACTGAGAAGGATCACAAAAGACTTTCTTAACATCGTTTCATGTAAATAGAGATAATCAGAATTAGTAGTGTTTAGCCAAGTACACCTTGGGGCAGGGAGAGAAAGAGCAAAAATTCCGCACACATATACAAGCACTATCAAAAGGACTCCATCATCAGCAAATTTGTCATGCTCTAGGACTTAAAAGGTGGTTATTATTTTTAGTTCTTGAAGTCTGGAGCACAATTTCTCCACCTTAGTGCTATGGACATTTTGGCCTGGATAATTCTTCGGGGCTTGTGTGTAAAGAGGAATTACTCCCATGCATTGTAAGATACTTAGTAGAATGGTGGTCTCCACTTACTAGATAGCAGTAGTACCCTCAGCCCCAATTTTAGACAAACAAAAATATCTCAATGCCATGAGTGCCCAAACCAATGGAGAACCATTGATCTGGAGATAAGTGGCTTGAATGTGTGGGGTGCAAAAAAAAAAAAAAAAAAAAAAACGAGTCAAGACATACAGCCAAATGAAGCTACAGAGCTACCAACCATCCACCATATATTGTTTTTATTCTGTACTCCTACCTTTAATCTGAAGTTCTTTGCCCAGATCTATCCTTCTCTCCCTGCTCGAAATAGTATAGAATAAGTTGACACAAAGTTGACTTCATTACTCAGGTCCAAGAGAGGTGATAAAGGACAGTATTAATGAAAGCCGTGCATTCTGGCCACATATTAGCCATGTGACAGGGTAATAAGATAGGAGGTTGAGGAAGTACGCAGAAATTGGATTATGAAATGAATTTGATAAGATATTAGGATTTTAATTTTATCTGGAAGATTATAGAACTTTAAGAAAGAATTATAAGCAGAGATTTTTCTCTTTAAAGAGAAGAACTTTGACAGTTCTATGAATTCATAAGGAAATTGATGGAGCAGAAAATAGCTACAAGCTAGAAAAACACGAGAATTTGTTTATAATCTTAGCAAGAAATGTTAAGGATCAGAGCTAAGCTCTATAGTGTGGATGGAGAGAAGAGAATAAGTTTGAAAGATTGCTCAAAGACAGCACGAATATTTATTCATCACAAATGTTTTCTATGTGTTGAGAGAAAAGAAGATTTCAAGGTGATTTCCAACTGTTGCTGGGTTATTGGTGATGTCATTTACTAATTCTGGGGAATAAGTCTGACGAATAAGAAAAAATCCAAGAATTTTTATCTAATGTAGAAAACACAATGTGATGTAACATACAACATTCAATCTTGTCCTGCATGTAACAAAGTAGGAATTATAAAGAGAATTTTTAGTGAGTCACGCTTTCTTTGAAGGAACAATGCACATCTATGAAAATAAATTTCAACTTTCAAAAATTACTATTTTATTTCAGTTATGGAATAAAATTTTATGAATGAGTGACTATTTAGCATCAAATATTATATCAAACTTTAAAAGACAAAGTACATATGTATCACAGCATACTAATCAAAATATTAGAGTAGATGTCCAAGAAATATTCTTTGGAAAGTTATCAATACATTTGCCCCATTAAAAGTACAATAGAGTATAAATTTGCAGTAGTTTCTACATTGACAATGATTTACTTTTTGTACTTATATTTAAATTATGATGTATTTATTCTATATTTAGCTTCATATGTAAAATTGTATATGTCTAAAATATATATTGAGTATATATAAAATAAAACATATATCATAATGATTTCTGTTGAAAACTCACATTTAACTTCTCTAATGTATAAAAGAAATAGAAATAAAAATTGGAACCTCTCCTGAAAGTAAGATAAGTGATAATAGGTATCTGAGATTAAACATTAATCTCCTGGTTTCTTAATCCTTGGACTTTATCTTTGTTCCTTTCTTAAACTGAAAAAAAAAAATCTATCAACAAATAAAGAAGGAGAAATATTAAAACACAAAGCCACAGACCAAAAGGAAAAAAAAGTACCAAGAAGTTAATATTACTGTAATAGTAAAAAGAACCACTATTGCTTTCCCCCAAGGTATTTCTGACTTTATTTTAGATAATGTGCCATTTGAGACATATCTCTCTGTCCCCTAGAGACTTATAAAATAATTACATTTAGGTTGCCCTTCTTTTATCAAGAGGCTGAAGATGCTATCAATCTATTTCTATTCCACAGAGCTTAGAAATCTTCAGTGAAATCTTGGATGTTTTATAGCAAATATACTGGAAAAAAATACACACCATAAAAATGTCCCTCCATTAATCTTTGGAGTGATTTTTCTTAAACAAGAACACAGTTCTGGCGACGGTATTACATTGTGTTCTCTGTTTGGATTCCAGTTTTTAAAAACTGATCCACAGTGGGCCAGGGATTGTGGTAGTTCTATAGACTTCAGGTAAAATTAGGTCATGCCACATAATAAAGCCGTCAGGGCAAACCCAGAGGAAAAAGGATTACTTTTTTAAAAAAAGAAAATTCAAGACAGTCTTTTATTTCTCCCATAGAAGGGACTCCCTTCTTTTCCAGAAAACATGTTTTACCACAGGCACAAAATTTATAGAGCATGATACAATACATCCCTAGGAGTAAGTGATTGTGTTGGAAATAATCTTAGAAAATATCTAGCCTGTCTTTCCTCCAAATAACCTGATCCTGTCCACCGTATCTTTGAAAGGCAATGATCATATTTACAAAAGCCTCCATTCTACTGCTAGACAGTGCTAATTAAGGTCAAGTTCTTTAGAGTGAAACAAACTAAATCTTTCAACATGTATTTTATACTGAGCTGAGTCTACCAAATAAGGAGAAGGAAAACATCTATCTCCACATAAATATGACAGACTTTAAATATTTGTGAATAACCAGTATATCTCCCATTATTTATTTATCCCCCCATGCTAAATATACCTCATTTCCTCAGCTGTTTCTGTGATTTACACATCTATTTTGCCTAGCTTTCTCAGCTGGGTAATGTACTTTAGCCTTAACCTTTAGGTACAATGCTTGGAACTGCCCAATCAGGGCTCCTGTGGAAGAATTCTGCATATTGGAACATCCAGATTACATTATTAGCCCATGTACAACTTTTATACAACCAGAAGCTCTAGGACTTTTTACACAATTAAACACAATTTTGTGCAACTTTTATACTTCCATGAAGCTGTTTAAATTATTTCTAGCTTGATTTTGTCTTGATTTTGATGCTGGAATCCTTTTACAAAAATATTTAAAATAAAGTTGGAGAAGCTATTAGAAACATATAAACCTAGGTTTGAATCCTAACTCTGAGAGTTACACTCTAAGAATTTGGTTTAATCTATTTGATTGACATCTTTAATGTCTTATTCTGAAACGTGGATAAAAATGTTGAAGAAAAAATAAAGCACTTGTATATCTTTGTATATAAATACTTTTAAAAGATTATCTCCACTAATGACAATATTCAGCTATTCAACAAGTTCTAAATACATATAAACATTTTAATTGGTCTATATTTTCTAACATTTTTTACACAGATAAGCTTGCAATGTGATTTGTAGAATGCCTTGGTGAAGTTCAAAGGCCTGAAATTATACTGCCTTGCTAGACTTGGCAGGTTGACATACCTTGTCTGCTTGAAAATAGCTTGCTTTCCTTGAACCTAGAACCCCCTGTTAAATAAATGTAAAGCTATCTCTTTGATGACCTATAATTTTTCTCCAGATGGGGTTGAGCTTCTTGGTGGAAAGCTTTCAAAATGAAGCATTCTACCCCTTCAGCAAGCAGGCCAAGCCTCTAACTTTACAGTGCACACAAAGTCAAGAGTTATCTACAACATACTTTCATGCAAAAGTATGAAAACTACCCAGCATTTGAGTAGTATAGCTCTAATAAACATTAACAAGAGTAGGTTGGTCCAGATTTAATTATTCAAATGTTTCTATTAAAAATGTTTAGTATGAGGCTGGATCACACCACGTCAGTAGAGGAAGTTTGAGAGCCTTGGTAACCCATACTGATAGCTTCAGATCTGACCTATTGGGATTATTTAGATCACAGACATAATGCAAACACTCCAAATCAGAGAGCATTTTTTAAATACTGTTGATAGTATGAAATAAAATTTGAAAATATAAATAAGCCAAAATATAGGCCAACAGAGATTTAGCTACTAAATCTTCAAAATAAAAATTATATTGAATATTCATCTTTTTACTCAGATTAGTGCATGCATTAGGTCAAAAAAGGCAATTTTAGTATAAAATTAAATTTATGATGTCTTATTTTAAAAGCAACTGATATCAAAGTTGTTCACACAGAAGGTCACCGCAGGGCTATTTCAAGATGATAATTTATTCATTGAATATTAATGCATAATATTGAGGAAAAACAAAGCTTCTTTAGCTGGGTTATCTTTCATCTGAGGTGCAATTCTTCACATACCACATTTAAGTCCCAAAACCGTATCTCTCTGGGATTATTTTAAATGTTCTTATTTTGTGCTGGAAACATACACAGCAGTTTCTCTCTCTCGTGCTCCACACGCACAACAGTGGTCAATTTATTTACTAAAAACGGCTTGCCGATATAGGAAGGGAATCAGGTAAATGAGATGACCACAGAACTTAGGATCTACTTGTAGAATCAGTCTCTTCTTCAGCCACGGCCTTTTGCATAATTGATTTCAGTGCTGAGAGATCATCACTAATGTCTAAGACCATTTTGAGTTCTTTTTCTGCAAACAGCTGTTAATTATTACATGCACTAAGACTTTTGTTACAATTTGTAAAGGTTCAAGATAGCTGTACGTGTCTCTCTTCAATTGTGACTAGAACTGACAAAGTAAATGTAGATTAAAACAGTTAAAAAGCTTACTAGGTTGAGTATTTCTTCACTTGCCTTTCATTTGCATCCTCCCTACCATGAAATACCTGCTTATGCTCTTTGCTCAGTTTTGAAGTTGGATTGTATTTCTTCTAAGTTTGTTTTACTGTTGTGTTTTGAGAGCTGTTTTTACACTCCAGATAATAGTACTTTGCCATATATAATGTTTGTAAATATTTTCTCCCAGTCTACAACTGTTTTATGCTTGCTACATGTCTTTCACAAAGCAAGATTTCAAATTTTTGGCCGGGGCTGGGTTTGAACCTACCACCTCCAGCATATGGGACTGGTGCTCTACTTCTTTGAGCCACAGGCACTGCCCAAGATTTCAAATCTTGATGTAGTTCATTTTATCAATTTTTGTATGTATAATTGTTCTGCTTCATTCAGTTCTAAAGAACTCACTGCTTAACCCTAAATCCTAAAAATTTTCTGTTATTCCTAAAAATTTAATATTAATAGTTTAATATTTTTCGTTGAAGTCCTTCCCCATTTGATTCAATATTTGCATAATATATGAGGTTTAGATTGGATTTATTTTTTTTTTCCTATGGATGTTCATTTACTTCAGTATCATTTGTTGGGCTAAGATGTTGTAACATATATTTTTAATATAAATATTTTTATTCCACTGTTATGATAGCATAGATAATATCACTACCAAATTGACAGAAGATTTTAAATACTTTTGGTACATTTTTATTCAGAGCATGATATGTCAATCAAGTTGTAAACAATGGTTGATGTTTTGCAGTGTTTGGCTTTGCAGTGATCGCTGTTAAAATTGGATGTCTTCTAAACCATTTTTACCAGTGGGCCTCCACAGTGCATGCCTGTGCATATCATATATTTCTTTTATGAAGAAAGAACGCTGAATCCAGAAGGGCTCAGGGACCCCTGAAATCTGTAAGTAAAGGTGGTACGTGGTATTCTCACCACATTCTATTCACTGACTAGTAGTTTCATTCAAGTGCCAGGGGGGAGAAAAGCAAAAGTTTGTTCTGAGGGACATCTGTGTTTTCTCAGCTTGTGATCTTTACCTGCATTTACCAAATGATGAATCTTAGGCACAGAGTTGAAGGATTCATCCCACACTTGTCTAGTCAGTAAATGTCAGAGAAGGTTGTATCTGCTGCCAAAGTCTTTCATTCTGTTCACTGTTCGAAGCTCCTCTCACGGGATTCTCAAGTGTCTTTCTTAATGTCTACATACACTGCTCTTTAGAGTCTATACGCTTTAACATATTTTCTCTCTTATAGCTTATGGTAACTCTGGTATCATTGATTGTAGTTATACACTAGCAGTATAAGCATTTTCCCATGTTAATCCATTTTTTCCTGAAGTTATTGATAATGGAATACCTCATAAGGGTATTAAAATTCTACCATTCTAAAATAAGACATTCAAAAACAAATGGAAGGGACAATTTGGCACTTACTCTTCAAGTTTACAGTAACCCTCTCTACATAAACACTCCTTACAACAGGGCCTTACTGTTGTCTTCTTTAATTTTGAAATGATGTACCAGTCCTAAAACAGTTTCAAGAAATAAACATTCATTGCCAGAGCCTATGTGTTGGCTCTGAAGGCAAGCTTTGTGTATGTTAGTTACAGCAGCCAGAATGTTAACATTCATTAACTTGAACTCCTTCCTCATAATTACAGAACACAGTTAGTGCCTTTGTGGTTTGCTATATTAAACATTCAGAGATGAGTGGACTACATGGCTTACAGACAGAGGGATGGTGAGTACTGAATTGCTAAATTTCAAATGAATTAACCAAAGTTAGAGATTAAGATTCACAAAAATTCTGGCACTGTTTTTTTTTTTTAATTCCTTTATGCTAATAATAGATCAGACCTGCAACAACATTTTACATTGAGTCATAGTTAGAGTTCTCATATTCATAAAGGACTAATAATTTTACAAGAACAGTACACCAATAGTCTTAGTGTTCATGTATATGAATTGTATTTAATTGCACATATAATATGTAAAATGTCTTTTATAGGTCATGCTCATGTTTTATTATTCATTTTTAAGTATGTTTATTAACAAAATATTTATATAATTATCTACTTTTATTACATGCTTTTATTTTTTACATTCGATACTTTTTGTTACTTTTTTTTTATTAAATCATTTGTACATAGATCATACATATATTTGTGCCATTATGGGATTCATTGTGTTGATTATTTGTACAAATTGGAGTGCTTACATGCTACAAATCATACATGTTGTTTTTAAATGGTTCGTCCTTTGCTGTTCTTGGCATCACATAGTTGTGAGTGTAAATCTGGAAATAGATACTATTATAAGTTACTAAACTTAATATTGTTACACAAAATAAAATGTACTGATAGACATGATATATAATTTCTATTTTATATGCATATAGGACATGCTAAATCCTTGCCCAGGCTTGTATGTGTCCCCCAAATGTTATGTATGACCGTACAGAAATGTATTTTTAAGCAGGCACAGTCCTCACACCTGCAGCTCTCTGGGAGGCCGAGGTGGGTAGATTGCCACCGCTCAGGAGCTAGAGACCAACCTGAGTAGGATGAGACCCGGCTCTACTAAAAATAGAAGAACTAGGTTGGCTTGGTGGTGGGTGCCTCTAATTTCAGCGACTCAGGAGGTCGAAGTAAGAGGATCCCTTGAGCCCAAGAGTTTGAGGTTGCTGTGAGGTATGGCGATGCCAGGACACTCTACCCAGATGACAGAGTGAGACTCTGTCTCAAAAAATAAAAAATAAATATATATTCATTATTTAATAAATATATACACACACAAATATATATATACATTATATCTATATTTATATATAGATATAAATATCTGTATATATAAAGATTTTTCCCCACATAAATTACATTCTTTCTTACTCAGTATGGGCTGTTATAATAGACTACCATAGATTTTGTGACTTAAATAAACAAAAATGTTCCCTGTTCTGGAAACTGAGAAGACCAAGATCCAGGAACCCACAGGTCTGGTATGTGCTGAGAACAATATTTCTGATTTGAAGATGGGCTATTTTTTCACTGTATCTCCACAGGTGAGAGGGAAAGAAAAGATCTATTGTACTTGAGACTAATCTCGAGTCTCATCTTACACAGACACCAACCCCATTCATGTGCATCCCATCTCATGACCCAATTTCTTCCCAAAGTGCCACTTCCAAATACTATCATGTTGGACAATTGTGCTTCAACATAAGTGTTTTGGAGGAAGGCTAACATTTAGGTGTTACATATATAGCTACAATATATACAGTACAAAAGCAGCCGAGCTCTTTCTCAAAGGAAAAAAGAAAGTACAGTTAGTGTATTGTACTTTTTTTTTTTCCTTTCAGAAAGAGCTCGGCTGCTTTTATTAATTTTTTTTTAATTTTTTAAATTTTATTTATGATTCATTTTGTTTACTCTTATAATTATGTCCCACACTCAAGAGGTGTGCCATATACCCCACATAGTGCCCATTTAGTGGGAGCACCACACCACACCCCCCTTCCCCTCCCTTGTCAACTCTCCCCCCCGTCCCCCGGCCCCGTTGAATTGAAATGAGTTTTTCTCCTATGTGGGCATGCATGAGTTCATCTACTGGCTTCATAGTAGTATTGAATACATTAGATAATTGCTTTTCTATTCTTGTGATACTTTTATAAGACTATGTTTCAACTCCATCCAGGATATTACTAAAGACATGAAGGCAACATCTTTGTTCATAGCTGATAGTGTTCCATGGCATGCACATACCACAGCTTGTTAATCCATTCCTGAGTTGATGGCATTTAGGTTGTTTCCACATCTTGGAGATTGTAAATTGAGCTTCAATAAACAATCTAGTGCAAATGTCCTTATGATAAAATGTGGTTTTTTTTCTTCTTCTGGGTAGATACCTAGTTGTGGGATTGCAGGGTCAAATAGGAGATCTAAGTTGAGTTCTTTGAGCATTTTCCATATTTCTTTCCAAACAGGCTATATGACTTTGCGGTCACACCAACAAAGTAGAAGTGTTCCCTCTCTCCATATCTGTGCCAGCATCTGCCACTTTTTAGCTGTGGTTCCACTCAAGTGATGCAGGCTGTCTGGTTTTCCATTTGTAAAGTGAGTTAGTAATATTTATCTCAAAACAAAATTGGGAAAGTCATGTATCAAACAAAATCCATTTATTCATTCAGCTCTAGTTCTCTATTAAAAATCTTTCTGCCCTCAAGGAATTCACATTCTAACGGAGGCAGAGAAGATGGTTAAAAAAAAATGTACCTAAATAAACAATAACCATGAATAAAAATAGAGTGAAATATGGAAATAGAAAGTGACCTGGGGAATGGTGGGTGATAATATTTTGAAGAGGGTCCTTTGAAATTATATTAAATATGACAGTAATTCAAATGCAGCTTATGAAGGTTTAAGACCTGGGTCAAACACATATTTATCCCTCCATTAACATTAGTTTATTTTCATCTTCTTTTGCTCTTTCCTTTTCCTTCCTAATAACCTAGAAAGATAGTAATTTAAATCAGCAGATGTTATATAATTTCCCTGTCAATCTTAAACTGAAGATATTGATTTGGTTCAAATTCTTTTTTGAGAAGAAGAGCAGAGCCATGGGCTAGGAATAGAGACAAACCTGACTTTGATCAGATGCTGCTCTCAACTAGCTCTGTAACTTTAACAAAAAAGTATCTTACTGCACTGGCTGATTATTCCCAGCACTCGGAGGCAGATGTTCTTAAGAACACTTGTGATAGTCATTCTCAAGTATTCTCCCTACTCTAAATTTAAATGATTCAATACAATCAGACTGTGCTATTGCTTTACCATAAGATTTCTGATAAAATATTTACAATACTTTCTTCTATGACATTATGCTACGTTTTCAATATTTTAGTATTCCACTGTTTCCATCCTTTCCTTTCTAAATAACTATGTTTTCAAAGAAAAATGAGGCTGTTTCATCTATGAGTTCTATTTCACTTATTTTTACACATTTTAAAAATTTATACAAAGAAATGATAACTGCTTGAGGTGTTAGATGCCTCAATTACCCTGACATAATTATTAAACCTTGTATGGCTATATCAAAACATCACATGTATCCTAGAGCTATTATCTATCTATACTAATTGAAAATAAAAAAAATTACAATAGCTATCAGTATACACTTCCTTACAAATTAATTTGAAATATCTGGTCAAATAGTTTAAAAAATATCAAAACCAAACTTAAGCTATCATAAATAAAAGAACAGTGAAAACAAAGCAACACAACTTTACTTTTAAATTGTCTAATTCATGTTTACTTCTATACATGTTGCACATCTTTTTGCTATTGTTTATGAAAATATGAGATGGTAAAGTACATTGATTCATCAAAATATCCAAATAAGTGTTTTTAATTCTGAAAAATCATGATGAAACCACTTAATTCCTGAAAACCATTAGTAAGCTAATGTCCTGATCATTAGCTCTTGCCATATATAATTTGCATATTTCTGCTCATTCATTTCCAGGCGATTAAGAGTACATTCAGTTATCTGATCATATTAGTATGTAAGAATCATCTCCCAATTTCTTGGAGATGCCATCAAGATCCTGGCACTTTAAATGCAGCTATTTCAGAAGTGCTCTCAGCTCTCAGATCTCAGACTCATGGTCTCATTTTTTAAGCATGCTTGAAATATCTCTGCATCCATCTCCAGGTCATTAGCCAATCTTGATGATCTATCAGTGATTAAAGCCAACGGCTTTGGAAAGAAAGCTGAGATTAGAGCATTTTTAATGTCACCCACACAAAATGAAAGATATTGTTCACTTTGATGATGAGCTGCTGGAGGAAAGCCATCATTTTATAACAAGTTAGGAAGTGTATTATTCATGTATGCTTTCATAATGAAGTGTAGAGAAAGGTACCTGGTAGTTTCACAAGAAATGGTGAAATATGGTCAGCTGTTTTATTAGTCAAGTTTGCTAATTATAACTATTTATGACTATCATATATCTGTAAATTTGACTCTCTCAGAGCAGTGCCTGTTCTTTTTTTGCTGCTTCATGTACATTGCTAGGCATGATGACTATGGTAAGACTTCCGTTCTGAAAGCACATGGAATGTCCTGGCAATGAGCTGCAGAGCTTTGGCAGGAAACTCTTCCCCCGAGTACTCCGATTTCATCTCTAACTGCCCAAACATTTGAGTGTGAAACCCTAGGAAGCAGACCCCATCTACCTGCACTGGGACTTCTGACCGAGAAGAACCTGCTGTTTTGAGCCCCTAATTTTGTAGTATTTTGTTACACAGGGATTGGAAACTAATACAGAAGTTTTGAATGGCTGGAAACATATTTTTTGATACTTTGATAACACTTTTGATGTCATGTTGATCTTGTTTATAGCTCAAAGTTATTATTTGAGAATTACATTTGATCTCTAAAATCATGTTAAGACTACCTTTAAAAATTGTCAGTATGTACAGGATAGCAAATACCTTTGAATGAGACCTTTTAAGCTGTTTTGATATTTGAGCATCTGTCTGAGTTAGTTATCAAGAACAGGTTTTGGTTAGGGCAAGGTTACTCTCTTTAGAAATGTATTCTCTTGAGCCTCTAAGGAAACTGCTTAAAAAGTGCAAATTATCTGTTCTGCTGTCCTGGAAAAATTACCTTAAAGTTGTGTGGCCTAACTTAACATCACTATTTGAAGGACAAATTTTCTATTCTATTTTGTAAATCACATTTTAATTTAATCTAGGTGAAGCAGCAGTGGGAATATTATATATAGATACTTTGACAGCTTTTCTTCAGTATTTTTTAACAGAATTTTTTTCCATTTTGTTGACATCTATTCCTTAAAAATATGACATCTTTCTGCAAAAAATATTATAATATGCCCGAAGTTATTAGCTGATTACTGCATTCTCCATGTTTAAATGCAAAAAATAATTCCAATATCACAGTGAACCAAGCTCTCTGTGTAACCAGATTTGAATAACTAAATCCTTACATTACATGGTCTGGCATTTTAATTAATATCATGAATTCCAGAGCATGTTCACGCATAGATTCAAATTCAGTTCTCTAAAATAAAAAATAAAAGTAAAGAAAAACATTTAAATATCATTCATAAATATTTTTCTGCATTGTTTGGTTGTGGATATGTTCACATTTATTTTGCCTGGAAAAATGCACAATGGTAAGCTTTGTGAAATAAATTGATAGCTTGGCTCTTGAGGAAAAGAAAGACAAAATAGAATGATTGAAATGTTATACAAGGTTTATGTAGATTCCTAACCTGTGTGTACAACATGTGAGGAGTTTGTAGACAGAATTCAAGGGTTGTACTACAGGACAGGGAAAAAATTCATACATATTTTCGGTAACTTCTATAAAATTAGATAAGAGACTACAAGCTTTTAAGAGTGTGTGTGTGTGTGTATACAAATGTATATAGCCTAGAAATCACTGATATTTTCCTATTATAGTTGCTCCTTAACACATATCTGAATTGTGGGTCCACATGAATTTTCTTATTCTACGACCCTTGGACAGCAAGGTCAACTCTTCTTTCTCTTCCTTCAGAGCCAACGCAACATGAAGGCAAAGATGAAGACCTTTATGATAACCCACTGATAGTTTTCTAGTGTAGAAAATATATTTTCTCTTTCTTATGCTTTTCTTAAAAGCATTTTTTCTCTAGTTTTCTTTATTGTAGGAATGCTGCACATGATACATATAACATGAAAATACATATTTATATAATTGTCAAGGTTTCCAGTCAATAGTAAGCTATTGGCAGTTACATTTGGGGGAAGTGAAAAGTTATAGGCATATTTAGCATTCCTAATTCCCACATTATCTAGAGGTCTACTATACATTAAAATCCTGGCAGATGTCTGAATAAATGTAATCATTTAACTCATCATTATTTGGCGATTTTGATAGATATCAGACCTGCCCCTATAGTTGATAGCAAAGCACATGTCCCTAACATGTGTACCACATAGTTAATAACACATTACTAATTTGCTAAACTATATTTCAATCTAATTTGTGCCCAAAGGTGTTTCATTTTATGTATTTAAACACATTGTTTTGCAAAGGTGCCCACAAACTCTTTAGGACTTCCAAAGTGAATGATAGGGCACATGGATCAAAAACGGTTAACCTCCTCCACTTCATGGGCTTTGTTACTTAGTTTACCATAGTTATGATCTTCCTGAAAGAGTCTTGAAGAGATTTTTATAAATATCACCGAAATTTGTATCATTTGAATACAAAAGTATGATACAAACTTCCAGCATCAAAAGTTGAGGCTCTTTTCTGAGTCAACTCAAACATTTTATTCTGTCATTTAGTTGATGTGTTGCTGTCTAAAATACAGATTGATGGCTGACAGCATTGATGTCATAAATTATGCATGCCAATTTAGTGAACACAATTAAACCAAGGCAGTATGGGTAATTTAAATAATTACACGTATAAATAGTATTATTAGTCCTGTCAAAATCTGCACCTATACTAAATGTCAGCATTTAATATCAACAAAGAGTGTTAAGGATTCAGGATTTTGCATCAGTATAGTTGGGAGATGAGGTTCAATTACTTGTTAAAATAATATTAGCATACATTTGTCTGACAACTTTGTTTTTGACTTTTAGCTAAATTTTGAGTAATATAAACTCTAAAATTTTAACTATTTCAATTAAGTACAGTGGGACTTAATTGCAAATTGCCATTTATAATACATAGGCATCTACCATGGATAGTTTTGTGTAGTTCTTTTCAACATCCATGGTATTTTACTATATATGTGTATGTAACACAATATAAATTACATAATATAGTATAAGTTATAAACATATACTTTTTTATTACTCTGCTGAGATTCTGCTGTCTACCTAAAGGTGAAGGGTAGGGAATCTTTAGCCAAATTAAATTTATTTTCAAAATCATCACAAGTACATTTTTAAAGAAACTGACAGATGTGGGTTAAGACTGTATTAGCAGTGAATCATATTTCAATTTTTAGATTATAGTCAGGATAGTTAGGTTGTGTTGATTGCCTTTTGGATTTAACACTGAATTGGATTAAATATGGAAGAGTTTGTCTCATTAGTAGAATATTCTTAAGGATTATTATAGTAAAGAATTGATAAAAATGCTAAAAAATTACAGATAGCAATAAAGGTTAGCCCTAATTATCTAGCTAAATAACAAAAGCATTCATTTAGATAGCAGACTCTTTCCCATTTCTGAGATTTATGGAGCACATTATTTTTAAGATATTGCTATGCATATCTTGACTCGTGCACTGTGGTGCTCCAAAGTACTTAGGATAAGTATTTATCATTCATTTTATTTATCATTTTTTAGCTTTATTTATTCATGTTTAAAAAAATAAAATATACAGAGAGTGACGTTTTGATACACACATACATTTTGAAATAATTACCACAACCTAATTAATATGTCCATCATCTTGCATACTTAGGACTACTTAAAATCTACTCTTTCTTTTGTGTTAATACCACTTAATATCCACTTTTAGCAAATCTCAAGTATGCAATAAATTGTTAATGTTTAGAAGGATATTGTTCAAATCAAGAGTCCAAGACTGGTCTTGGACTAGTTGTCAGAGAGAATATGTTAATGTTTTTAAAATATTTATCTGCCTCAACCATAGAAACTGACCTGAGATAATTTGGAACTTCAACATCTGACAGTTTCATTCTGGTTATCCAGATGCATTTTTGATATAAATTATCAGAAAAACAATAAGTAGTTCTAGAATTATAAAAGAACTTACATAAAATTCACTTTCAAATTAAGTGATTAAGTAAAAATATGTTATTATTAATTTTAATGCATTTAACTAATACAGTATGTCAGAGTACACCTGCAACTCCAAGATTTATATATATCACACACACACTTAATATATATATACACACACACACATATATATATAAACAATACTTGCAACATTTTCCAAGGTAAGTTTCTAAAAATCAGAATAATTCCTATTAACAATTTCCTTGTTAAATAACATTTTTAAATTCTTTTTGAAATGCTTTCCCAAAAAGTTTTATACATATTTAAAATTTTAAAGTAACTATATAAGCAGCTATAAATATTGTCATTGCTTAATCTGTCCTCCTCGAGACTTTAATAAGTGTACTAATGTGAACATTAAAATTCTGAATCACACTGAACTAATGAGACACGATTTGAAATGCTGAGACAAATCCATTAAATGGGAATTTAATATATTCTTCCCTTCATCGTGGCCCTGAATTATGTTCATCAGGGATTTTCTGCCAAGTTGGTAATGATACCAATATATGACATGGTCACATACAGTTGCAAACTTTTATATAGTTAAGTTTCCAAATGAGTTCTACAAATAGAAAGCTAATAGGATTTTCAGAGGAGAAAGAATACATATAATCTGGACATGGGGTTAACTTAGATGATGGGTAAACTTGTAGAGGGCAGGGTCTTTTCCATCTAATAGCCATACTGATTTTATGCACATGTGCGCACTCAGACACACTTTATTTATTTTTTATTTTTTTGAGACAGAGTCTCATATTGTGTCCTAGGTAGAGTGCCATGACATCATCACAGTTCTCAGCAACCTCAAACTCTTGGGCTAAAGTGATCCTCTTTGCCTCGGCCTCCTTACTAGCAGGGACTACAGGTGCCCACAATAACGCTTGGCTAGTTTTTTCTATTTTTAGTAGAAATGGGGTCTCTGTCCTAGTCAGGCATGTCTCCAACTTCTGAGTCTAAGCAATCCACCTGCCTCAGCCTCCCAGAGTCCTGGGATTACAGGCAAGAGCCACTATGTTTGGCCCCTTTGTTTTATAAATATAAAATACCACTAGTAATTGTGTCAACAACTCTGTAAGGTAAGTAAAACCAGTCATGTCCATTCAGCAACTAGGTTGGCTGGGAACTTATTTATGTGCAATGCCTGAGACAAGTGACTTGTGAAGGGAACACCATCACTACACTGTGCCCTCTGCTCTGTCTACCATATATGGCTGAAGACAGCTAGAAGGAGACAAAGAGTAAAGACTGTAAAATAAAGGCTGTGTTTGAAAGTGATGACTTGGAGAAAAATACCTTCTAATGTGGAACAAACTCATTCAAGTTTTAAAAAATTAGTTCATTTATTCAACTGGGTTGCAACCATATGGCAGAGCATGTGTTAAGAGATACAATAGTAAATTGGAAAGTAAAAGAAAGTCTATAATCTCAGGGAGTTCACATTAAGTGGGGAAAAGTAATACAAACTTAGGGAAATAAAGACAGGATTTCATGTGGTTATTTTCAAGTTGGTGTTACGGGTCAATAGGAAAAGCTGACTGAAGTCCATCTACCACCCTTCTCCGTTTTATAGGGGATGAAGAAGCAATTTGATCTTGTAACTGGGCTCAGCCACTTAAAAGCAGCAGACTTCCAGGTCTACAAAGCTACGAAGCTTACTCAAACGGGGACTGCTGAAGTCAGGGTGAGGCTTGTCAATAGGCAAGTGCCCCGACCATCTGAACACTGGCCTCTGAGCTGATTTTCCAGGCTTCTGTCTGGGGACACTGTCATTCTGGCAAAGCTATTACAACATGGGACCATGGTTTATACCTGTGAATAGCAGTCCTTTTTTAATCTCATAGTCCATTAGTAGTACTTGCAATTTTTATTTCAAACCAATACAAAAGAGGAAATAATAATCCTCATTATCTAATACTGGGTTGCCTGATATGGTGACACCTGCCACATGTAATTGTTGAACTCTTGAATTGCAGCTTATCTGAACCTAGAATTGCCATAAGCCTGAAATTTATACCACCATTAAAAAAATTTGAAAACATTGAGTTATTAAAATATCTTATTAAATTAAAATTACCTTTTTAAAAGTGTCTTAAAATTTGACAGTAAGAAGTCTTTCAAGTTATAGATGTGGCTCACATTAAATTTCTATTGGACAGCACTGGTGTAGAAGGTGGGAACTAAAAAGACTGGGGATAAGACCTACTCCCTGACTACCCAGCAAGGAATGGATGGCTCTCAATCCTGAAAGATAATTTCAACACTAGCTATCACAGCTATAGCAAAATTGAAAAACTGGCTCGGCGCCTGTGGCTCAACAGGCTAACATGCCAGCCATGTATACCTGAGCTGGCGGGTTCGAATCCAGCCCAGGCCTGCCAAACAACAATGATGGCTGCAACCAAAAAATGGCTGGGCGTTGTGGCGGGCACCTGTAGTCCCAGTTACTTGGGAGGCGGAGGCAAGAGACTCGCTTGAGCCCAGGAATTGGAGGTTGCTGTGAGCTGTGATGCCATAGCACTCTATCCAGGGTGACAGCTTAAGGCTCTGTCTCAATAAAAAAAAAATAAAAAAAATTGAAAAACTTAAAATGAGTCTTGTAAATTAAATATACAATTATGCCTGAAACATAACAGCTACAAAATACAACGTATGTAAAATTCGCCAATGGATATTTGAATGTTGTTAGTGCCCTAAACATAGTTAAAATATTTGAGCTGTACACATTCATAGTAGAAGGTTAATTTATTTCTAAGTGCCATTCTCAATATTCTATTATCCCAAAGGCCTTTTCAAAAGAATAGTGGTATTGAGTAAAGAATACACATTTTTTACAATTCCAGAATGTTAGAGGGCATGCATGTTTGTTTACATATTTTGTTTTTGTATAGATTGAGTCAGTCACACATGTACACGTGTGTGCCCTTCACTCAGTATGCACTGTACCAAATGGGTGTGAATTTACACAAATTCTCCTCCCCTCCTCCCCCAGCTTGATTTTCACTGAGATTTACTTCCAAGTGTTGATCAATCAGTTCAAATATCTTAAAGCAGCACCCTGAGGTTCCATGATAGCTCTAATTCATGAAACATCTAATTACTTTTCATACCCTCTTATGGACACAAGGGGGAGCCTCTGAGAGTAACAAAGTTTTGAACAAATTACATGGCTCTTTAACACAAGACAAAAATTGGTGGGGGCCACACCTATGGTGCATCTTAGAAGGGTACAGGCGAAACTTACTAAATGCAGAATACAAATGTCTTCATACAATAACTAAGAAAATGCTATGAAGGGTATGTTAAACAGTTCGATGAAAACATTTCAGATTTATATGAAACCAGCACATTGTTCCCCTGGTTTGCACTGATGTACGCAGCTATGATTTAATAAAAAAAAAAAAAAAAAAAACACAAGACAACCTAAAAAATAGTTAAGGTGTTTTTTTTCCAAATGACCAAGGAATTTATACTAAAAGTGTTTCATTATAACTCCAAAACTATGCATTAGATCCCCTTTGAAAAGGATTTTGCGATCTATGTATGCATATAATGTGATACACACACAAGCATACTTAAACACACAGACACATTTCTGACTGATAGATTTTCTGAACTTGCCTGAGCACCGCTAACAAACTGACCCAAATGGTTTTTCTAAAGGTACCTTGAAACCTATAGTTGAACCTTATAATCAGTCATATAGGCCATGGTTTTTCTTTCCCTAGGTAATATCAGCATTAGGGGGTATATTTTATTAGGTATGAGCATTTTTAGTTGATTATCACATGTTTTTGTATCAGTGGTTCTCAAAATGTGGCCCTTGGGTCAGCAGCAGCAACATCATCTGGGAACTTCCTAAATAAGCAAATTCCATCTCACTCCAGACCAAATCAGAATTCCAGGACTCCAACGTCTCTGCTTTAATAAACCTGTTAGGTGATTCTGTTTCTTCCTAAAAATTTAGAAGCACTGGATTACAGGAAAACTTCACAGTGTGATGAATTGACTAAGAAAATTTTGAGTGAGCTGAAATGAAATCACCTTTTTCAAGTTAATGTGACAATGAATCTCTTCAAGGATTCAGATACAAGTTGGACTTTTCCTAACAAAGACAAACAATGTAACCTAATTGTATGCATTCTTATATTAATCCCAAATTAAAAAATTAAAAAAGGAATCTATACTCAAGATTTATAATATGCCAGAAGAATATCCTTATATTAATTTACCTCTCCAAAGGAATAAACACATCATAGTAAAAGAAGAACTCCCCCCATATCTACTTTTATGATTTTTCCATCATTCCTTTGAGGAAAAGTTGAACAGAAAGAAAGCTAAGACAGTGATTCTGTCTATGCTTGGACCCAGTACCTGGCACATAATATGTCCTACACAATTTTCCGTTGTTATTATTATTTTCATCGTTGTTTTTGTTTTCTTTGCTGAGTGGCAAATTTGAAAGAGCATTTACCAGGTAATAAACAACTGTGGAGTGAGAAAAAGGGTCCTAAGTTAAAGTATTTTTATTTCTGTGATACAATATGAGGCATGTTTACCAGTGGCTCTGAGAATATTTACAGAGGTTTAAAATTCTGCAGGAGGACATCTTGGAAATCTCTCCTGAGCTGTCAGGTGAATTATAGAAAAGTGGCTCCTATACAGACAGCATGTGATTAATAAGGCTGTGTGGTTGATGGTGTGTATGCACGCATATGGCAGTGATAAAATTGAGAGTTGTCTTAGTTTGCAAAGACTTTCCCAACAAAGTACCCCAGACTGGATGGCTTCAACAACAGACATTCATTATCTCCCAGCTCTGGAGACTAGAAGTCTAAGATCATAATGCTAGGGGGCGGCTCGGCCACTGTAGCACAGTGGTTATGGCACACTGGCCACAGGAAGCCAGGCTGCAGGGTTCGAGTCCGGCGTGGGCCAGCTGAACAACAATGACAACTGCAACAAAAATAGCCGGGCCTTGTGGTGGGTGCCTGTAGAGCTACTTGGGAGGCTGAGGCAAGAGAATTGCTTAAGCCCAATAGTTTGAGGTTGCTATAAGCTGTGACGCTATAGCACTCTACAGAGGATGACATAGTGAGACTCTGTCTTAAAAAAAAAAGCGTTGGTTCCTTTCGAGAGCTATGAGGGAAGGATCTGGTCCAGGCATCTCCTTCTGGCTGGTAGAGAGCTGTCTAACCTTGTCTCTTTACATTCTCTTCCCTCTAGGTAGTCTCCTAACTCCTAAGTGCCCCTTCATTTTAGGATACCAGTCACAGTGGCTTAGGGTCCCATCCTAACAACCCCATTTTAACTTGGTTACTGTAAAGACTCATCTTTAAATGAGATCACATTCTGAGATGTAAACATGACTTTTGGGGAGGAGGACACAATTCAACCCATAACACATTTGGCAGGATTTTAATCTGTTAGCAAAATATACTGCAATGAGATTACACAGGACTTTATAGGTATATACAATGCCGCATTCTATCCTTTCCTACCACACAGAATGCACCTTCAAAGATTCAGCTACAGAAGTGACTCAGATGATGTTTTTCTTTGGAGCCATAGGCAGTAGAGATAAGAATGGGAGGAAACCAGGAAAGGCAACTGCTTGACAAACAGTTGCCCAAAAAGCTCCACATTATTAATAGAAGCAAAGAAGAGATTTGAACAGGGCATGGTCAGAGGGAATTTAAGAGTTATTTCATACGAAGAAATGTGTTGAAGGGTTGTTTTTTTTTTACATAAAACAAGAAAGAACAGCATGTCATTTTATGATAATCTCGAGGATTTTAGTTAAATACATTATTGGATGGTATTGGTAATAGAGTACAATCATGATGAAGTAACGTATTTACGAAATTAGGTATGGCACAGAATTTGGAGTGAATGTGTAGCTGGAAGTAAAGCCATATGATTATGGTAGATTTAGGGTTAAATCATCAGGTTGGCACACAGCTGGGACGGAGACTGTGGGAGTGAATGAGGACACGCAGCAGGAACTTGGAGGAGGGGATGCGCTGATTCGGAAGCTGATGTCTAAGGAGCAGGGGAGCAAGGAAACAGGGAAGGCCAGAGAAAATAGAGGAAGGAGGAGAATTGAGTTGTGCAAACCCCAAATGACAGAGTCCAAAGAGTCCAGATTTTGACATGTTGTAAGAAGTCAGGTAGTTTAACACCCAAGAAGAAACCTATTTGGCATTTGGTTTTGGAGGACAGCTGTGCGGAATGTTCTAGGAGGCATCTGTTTGCACGCGTGTGTGTATGTGTGAGAATCTGTGCATTTATATCACATATCAGAGCTATAGAGTACTCTGGGAAGGAGTTTCATCCCAAAAGTTTTTAGTCCCTATTTTATTGCAGCTCAGAGCCGTGAACCTCATTTGCTAATTCATTTGTTTGGTTAAATATTTAATTAGCACCTATCATGATTCAAGACTGAGACAAACTCTGGAAACACACAGTTAAAATATTACAGCCTCTGTCCTCAGGGAGTTCTCAAATTCATGGATATTTACAACAAGAACCATATAAGTATTCATCTGTTGCCTCCTGGTCCTCTGGGGACCAAAACTTGTTTTTTGCCTGCAGCTGAGTTCTGTTCTCCAGCAGGCAAGTCAGATATTTTTTTGAAATATACCCCAAGGTAAAATCTTACAATAGATTGTTGTGACTCTCCATGACATTTTAGGAACTGCTTGTTCCCCTTTGTAGTGACAAAGTCAATAAATATAAAGTTGTCATAAAATAAAAGTCTATATGCTACCAATGCTCAAAATAGGTTCGCTTAGTGGGGAAATCTTCTAGCCAATATTCACGTTGTCTGAAATAGATTTCTGAGATTCTGAACATGCTATTTCTCAGTTAATCCAACTACCACTGTTATTACAATCTTCAAAATGATTCTAACCATATTGACCACAATCACTACTAATGATTCAAATATCTCTCATCATGAATTGGAAAATATCACATTTTTTTCTTTTTTCTTTTTTTTTTTTTTTTAAGAATACTGAAGTGAATCAAATGAATCTAAGACTCTTCTGATCTACTAACCACATTAGGGGTTTTAATTGTTTTTCTATTTGTTTTAGATGTTTTTCTACATTTTTTGAGGGAAAAGGATTTTGAAAAATTTGTAAATAATATCATAAACCATATGCACAATTGTGGCTGAGTGTTTTAATTAAGTAAATACCTTGCATGACAATTTTCTGTTTCACAAAGAGAAACAGAATTCTTGAAAAATGGATTTGCCTGTGTAACCTAGTAGAATTCTTTATCTTTGAATATACGTCTTTTCATAAATATTACCAACAGGCTAAAAAGCTGGCATTTAAATGTCATTACTATAAATAAACCATAAACTTGATGCTTGGCTCGAAGGGTCAGTGCTGTAGAGTGTTTGGAGAAGAATTATTTTTAAAGGAGAAGGGCAGTTTTGGATTTATAGCACCAATCATTTCTCTCTTCGAGGAACCGCAATGAATTTAATTAAAGGTTAAGGATAACATCCAGGCTAATTTAGTCCCTAGGAAGGGTCAATGGCACCACCATTTTCCTAGTCACTTTGGCCAGAAACCTACGAGTTACCCTAGACCTGCCTTCTATGCCACCAGTCACCAAGTTGTGTGTCTTCTTCACAATGACTCAGTCCCACCATTCAAATCCAGGGCACTCATATCTAACGTCTCAACTGCTATAATAACTTTCACCTGCATTAAAATTAGAGATGAATTATATCTACAAAATTACTGCAGATATCATGAAACTTCATACATTTCTTCCGCCTCCTTAACCAATCTTTTCTTTTTCCTCTTCTGGTTGTTCTGCTGAAGAATCCATAGTGGCTCTGTACTGTACATGAATTAAGGATAAATCTTGGTTTAACACCTTACAGTAAGTGAGATGCTTTTACCTTGCCCAACCAATAGTTTTCTTTCCAGTGCTCCCATGGCTAATTTTCTGCTTCATGCAACCCACTCCTGTACTGAACTAAAACTTCCCTTCCCACTGTCTGAATACACATTTTGCACATCCATAACTTGAGCTCATTCTCTGATTTTAATTTCTACCAAACCAATTCTTACACTTAAAAAGAAATTCAAAGTATCCTGGGTAAGGCCTTCTTGGTTAAACCTTAAATATCAAAAGTTTTCCCTTTGCTTAAAACATAAACCTGTACTATGTAAGTTAGCACTCACATCTATATTTTCTCATAGATGAGTTTCTTGAAATTTCATGCATTTGTGTTATGTTCTCAACTTCTGAACCTTATAAATACAGTCAGTATACTACCTCATCTGCTATTTTTCTTATGAACTATATACTTTAAAAGCTTTGTCTAACCAGTTATACTCACTAAGCAAATGACTACTTTGTTTTGAATTAGAAAACCATCTGAATTACTGTTCTGCTATTGGCACATTGCTAGTCCCAGGAAAAGATGCATGAGGCTTTATATTCTGAACTACCAAAAAATATGAAACTAGCCCAAGAACTCCCATTTTTTAATCTTTCCGAACTCTTAAGCCTTTAGGGATGCTGCTATTAAAAAAGACCACTTCTTCTCATCCTTGTTATACTCCCATTGACAAGATAAATTTCAGATGCTCCACGGGGGTTTAATGCTATGTCTAGCCTAATGATTCTTAATAGGCAGCCAGAAGGAAGAGAACAACTCTGAAACCTCAAGGAACAAAGATAGTTGTGATAAAATAAATTTATGTTTTCCAAACATGGACTTAGGTTTTAAAAATAGAGAAGCACTTGAGGTTTAAAGTAAAGGACTTCTATTGTTTCAATGACATATTTACCCTCGAGGATTAGAAAAGTGGATTTTGGCCAATAGAAGGGCAAACAATTCAATTTTTATCCCAAATGCTTCTTTACTACTCAGCTCTGAATCTGCATATCATGTTCTCATAACAGCAGCGTCTCCACAAAAAGGAGGGAAATATTAAAATCACCTCAGTTAATACAGGTTAGCAGGTTGATTAAGTGGTATGATCAGTCCCTACACTATAAAAGTAAGTGGCAAAATCAATGAAGAATGGAAGGGGGAGAAGGAAACAAACAGCAATTAGGCTAAAGAAGAGAATCATTTATAAAATTAATGATAGAATAATGAGTGATGACTTTGATAAGAACACTAGAATAAATCACAAAGACTACAAAAATGATTTTATAGCACCAAAGGGAAGTCTTCTTTCAATATCCTCACTCAGGAGCCTTTTCCGATGGCCTTCATTAAAGAGTCTCAGGGTGAGTAGTTGATGCAAGATCCTGATGCCTGAGTGTGAGCCCCGACTGACAGGGCAATACAGAGTGGAACAGACTGCCCACGGCTGTGAATATGCCATGCATCATTTTATCTTCATACTGTTGCAGTTTTGGGAGGGTCGGGGCTGGATTTGAACCCACCACTTGTGCCTTATGGGTCCAGTGCCCTACACCTTGAGCCATAGGCACAGCCCTTTACCTTCATCCTGACTAAAGCAAGTGGTATGTTCATTTTCTGTCTGAGAAAACAAATCAATTTTCTGTTTGTGTAACTTAACCAAAGTCATACTCTTTTTTTTTGGAAGGAGCAATAAAAATTCATGTCCTATTTTGTCAACTTCCAAAGTTCATACATATGGCTCCAGCTGACCTCCATCTGGTCTTAACAGGTAAACGAATTACACATGAAATTTCCCTTCAAACTCAGGAACCAAGAATTTAAATTAAGACTTTTGAAATAAATGAGATAGTATCCTATTATTTCTCAGGTTATATATACAGTATAGTGTACCTGATAGTATTGTTCTGTAGAATTAGTTGTAGAAGTTCCTTTCAATCATTTATTTTTTTCAAGATACAGTCATTTAACTAGATGCATTCTACATTTTAGAAAGAAGGAAAAAGTTCTTTGTCCTTACAGTTTAAGAGGACAAAGTAATTTAAAAAAAAACCAACGCATAAATAAACATAGCTACAAACTTTGAAAACATCATATAATGTTTAAAAAAAAGAATGTATTCTGGGTGGTGCCTGTGGCTCAAAGGAGTAAGGCACCGGCCCCATATATGGGAGGTGGTAGGTTCAGACCCAGCACCAGGAAAAAAAAATAGAATATATTCAAAAAGTATATTAGGGAAATACTAATTTGAAGACATGGTTGCAGTTAGCAACCAAAGGAAGGATTTTGCACAGAAATATTATGATCCAAATTTGATTTTTAAAAGGTTACTCTGACTATTTGGAAGGAAAGGTCAAAGGGAGTTAGTAGCAGAATTAGGAAGGGAGGATAAGAAACAAATGCATTTCTCCCAGGAAGATATGCAAAAGGGTCTAATTAAGATGGGAAGAGAGACTTGTATGACACGCAGGACGAAACCTGCCAGGCTGCAGTGATAGATTTTACAGGCAAGGAAGTCCTACGCTGACTTCAGCCACTCTGAAATGTGTTTGGAGGGCCCATGTAGCAAATTTAAGATGGTTGGAGAGATTACAGATTTGGGGGAAAGGATCAATAATTCACACCTTAAATATTAGAGATGAAATAACTTAGGCGACTAGTCGCAGATGCTGATAGGAAGTTGAATATATTGGCCTGGTGCTTGAAAAAAGACAAATCCATGTGTGGCTGACAAACAAAAAGACTGGACTCATGAGTCGGCTGGGGAAGGAGCACACTGGGAAAGGAGGAACCAGCCAGCAAAGGAGACCAAGAAGAGACAGGTGGGAGCAATAATGAGGCACTGTGGGGGCCACGAGAGAAGGAGCAACAACCCTTAAACGCTGCTGGGAAGTCGAGAAAGATAATGATTGCAAAGTGTCCTTTTCTTTCTTTAAAAGCAAGCGTCTTTTTTTCTTTGGGGTAGATACCGGCTGTGGGATTGCTGGGTCAAATGGTATGTCTATGTTAGTTCTTGGAGGTATCTCCATTCTACTCTCCAGATACTCATCAAAGGGGGGGGAAGGGAAGGGATGGATAAACTCATACCTGAGGGGGTGATGCACATCATCCACATTGTAGGCACACGTGTAACTTTGACCTGAACCGTACTAAGCAATTTATGAAACCAAATATTCATACCCCTGTAATATTCTAGCATTTAAGACAAAGCAAGAAAAGAATCCATTGACCATGACAACAAAAGGTTACAGAGCAATAATAGAGTTGGAGTGTGTGGAAAAAAGGAATGGAAGGTGAGAGGTGAAGTCAATCTGTGTACACAACTCTACTGGTAAGTCTGAGACTAAGCGACATAGGGCAGGAGAGTAACATGGAACTGTACTTTCATTTGTGATATGTCCTACACACATATTTGAATAGTGATAGGAAGGATTCATTCTAATGGAGGTCACAATGACTAATGTTTGAGTTTTCACTATATGCCATTGCTCCAGATGTTCACCCCTCAAGACTTATTTAACACTAATGAGAACCTTATGAGATAGTTACTACTGTTTTCTATTTATAGATAAAGAAACTGGGCATAAGAAGTTGAACTTGTTCAAATTCCTAAGCTCATAAGTGATTGAGTCTGGAGTTAAACAACCTCATCTAGTTTCTGTTTTTAAGACTCTACAATATAATAGTTTCTCAAGTAGAGGGGGAAAGTTAAAGTTTAAGAGAGAGTGGAAACAACTGATAAAGTCTGTTGGAGGGCAGGCAGGAGAAAAGAGGATGTGAAATAAATGTGGAGTGGTTGAGCATTATTTGGGAAAGTACCTGTTCTTTGCTGGATTTCAAAGAGTCATGATGAGTCAGATTTTTTTATTATCACTTCATCTGTGAATGATTCTTCAGGTAACACAGTAGAAGCTCCATAGTTGATCACCTCCCTGCAATGACCACCTCCTTAAATTGACCTAATTTTCATTGACTGGACATGCACCACACCTATCAGCACAGTAGGCCTGGTTTGTCATGTTGACCATCCCCCTATGTTGACCGGTTTGTTACATCCTCTTGGTTAGTCAGCTTACAGAGGTTCTATTAAAATCATGACAATAATCCTTTGAGAAAAGAAACATTATGGTAAGATTTAAGATGATCCAACTAAATTCCAGCACATTTACCTTCCAAATCCATGTGCTATTCTTGCGAAACTGAAACTCTCAATCCAGATGTCTTCCCTGGTTCCCTTAGTAAGGGTTAAATTGCTTCAAATTTGATTAAGTACACAAGCCTGCTTGTGGTGTTGCTGGCTACATTTCAGATGTGGTTGGTGCATGTATAAAGTGCTTTCGGATATGCTAACAACCCAACAGTGTTAATTAAAGACAAAAATATGCTTGGCTCTTTCATTTGGAGAGTTCCTGCTAGGATGGTGTAAACAATGAAATGCACATTAAAAAGGTGGCATTTTGAGAATTTGTCTCATATCAGCAAGTTTGTTGGTTTCTAGGGTAGAGCCGTGGTGCAAACACAGAGTTTACAGACCCATAAAATTTTTATGAGTGTCATTTTATGGTTGAGATGGGTATGGAGGATGAAGAAAATTTAAAAGAAAGGAAAGGAAAACATTCTTTTTTATTTTCTGTTATATTATTGAGTAATATTTCTCTAAATCATCAACTTATTCCTTAACAAGCGAGGAATGTAGTTTTTAGGTTTAAAAAGATATTAAGTAGTAATATATAATAAAAGAGATAATTTTTTTCATTTTTTTCTTATTCATTTGTTTGAGACAGTCTCTCAAGCTGTCACCCCAGTAGAGTGCTGTGGCATCATAGCTCACAGCAACCTCCAACTCTTCGGCTCAAGTGATCCTCTTGCTTCAGTTTTTCCATTTTTATTACAGATGAGGTGTCGCTTTGGCTCAGGCTGGTCTCAAATTTGTGAACTCAGGAAATCCACCTGCCTTGGCGTCCCAGAGTGCTAGGATTACAGGCGTGAGCCACTATGCCTGGCCGAGATTTGTTTTTTCACAGTATACTCTGTTCTAATTGTATATGAAGCCTCCAAAAAATAATCCATCTAGGAGAGATTTGTATAAAATTTTCTGTTATAAAGAATGCTAACAGATTACTTTCTATCTTCCTTGGATGGATAGAATAAGAATCCTCTTTAATTTCCCCTTTCTTTTTCTTCCTTCCTCTGCCCTCTTTTCTCCTCTTATATAAGGATACTTACTGTGGATTTATGAGCTGTTAGTAACCTCAGAAGTGTGAAATATGCCAATTCCTGATTTAGGCCTAGAAATTCTATAAGAACAATTATTAAAGAATTATAGAAGATTGAAGAAAAGAAAAAAGATTACTTTAGCTTTCTACACATTTAATGATTTTGAAAAATTCTAACTTGGAATTTAAACACAAACATAGATTCTCAAAAGTAGATTCTTTGGAGGTATCAAAATAGATGGGCATATGATCACCATACTCTGCTATTGTCTAACTTGCAAAGACAAGTGGATGGAAACTCTTGACATCTTAAGTTTTTTTCATTCTCACACTGTGATGCTATCATTCTAATAATAATGAATAACAGAAATAGTTAATGAAAAAGTAGAATAATCAGTGAAAATTTGGAAAGTTAGCTATTCAAAAATGTTAATGATACTCAGTCATAAGAAATAAAACTCAACAAAGAAGACATATTTGGTACATTCAAAGCGATAAACAACAACTTATCAGAGAATAAGATCAGGTCTACAAAATCAAAAATTTTTATCAAAATAAACAGCAAATTACTTGATCACTTTTCTGTGAGAGATCACCTGCTTAGGCCATTCCCTTTTCCTATTTAGAGTCTTTATGATAGTTTGACCACAAAACAGCAACCCAGTTGTCTCTACTTGTTCCAAGATATTGAATATTGAACAATCCTTCCTGTTTGGAAATGTTTCCAAATCGCTTATAGCCCCCTTGCAGCCAACTAATGACTGCCAATTGTGTTTGAACATTATTTAGAAATTATCCCCTGCTTCCACAAGTGCCACTTTGACAGAATTGTCGTTACTCAGGGACTGCTCTTTTTACTCTATAAGACCAACTTCCTATGGACCACCTTTATAGATGAAAGGTAGAATGTCTTGCCTGAGATCATACAAGCTATTTCAACATTTAATTTAGTGCTTTGATCTGTAGTCTTTCCTAAATATTTTAACTATAGGCCTACCTAGATGTTTTATCTCTGTTAGTAATTCTGACCAAGTCAAAATGTCATATAACAGTGCCACTGTGGACAAACACAAAAATCAGTGATTAAAAGTTTGTTCTACTCCAGAGTGAATTCCCGGACCTGAGGTGAGCACCTACTGCTGCTGCAGCTGTTGGAAGGGACTGCCACCCGTGATTCCACAGTGGGCGTTAAAAGCAAAGGCGGAATGAACTTGAAAGTTAACATGAAAAAGTCAAATTCAGTAAGATTTAATGAGTTATCAAACCCTAACATTGTATGTGTGTTGTGTGTGGGGGGCGGGGGAGGAGAGAGAGAGAGAGAACAGAGAACATAAGCTGTGGGAGGAGTGGGTGGAAGAACAGAAACCTGGGGGTAGTGGAGTTGGTTTAAAAGGTAAAAGAGATCAGAAAGCCATGGGTATGTGAAATGAACGGAGAGGTTTTCACTGTAGGAAAAATGCATCTACAGAGAAGGAAAATGATCTAGAAAACAAATATATGAGTTGGGAGAATTTTACCTTTGCCTCAAGGTTGGTTTGGTCTGTTTTGATTGTGGATGATCACTTTGGTCCAGGCCGTGGGATCACTCCTGCTGTTGCCCACTTTTCAAGTTATCCTCTATGCTGTTGCCAGCAAGTTGTTCTAAATCCCAAACCTGGTCATGTGTCTTTCCCATTTAAAATCTCTTTTAATTATTCCCAAGGTCTTAGAGGATAAATCTAACTACTTCCTGCCTTGCATCTTACCAGTTCCCTCTTCCTCCTTTCAAATCTCACCTTCTTCCTACTGATCCAGAGTCTCTATGCCTGTGCTTTCTTCCCTTGAAATAACGAATATTCTCATTGCCAAATTCTCCCCTTCCTAACCCTATTATTCTATTCAACTTACCACTTATAAGCCTCAAACTACTTTTGAAAGCTCTTAAAACTTCGGTACAAGTAGGACACCTGATCTGTGATTATACAAATTGTACACCAATTATATGTGGTCCCCTGACAAAATAAAATGCTTTGTAAAGGTTGAAAATTAGATTAAAACCAAACAAACTGATTGGACTTAATGGTTAACTAGGGTCATGGTCTCAAAACTTATGCATTTAAGAACTGTCAGTAATGAGACTTGGTATTATCTATAAATCAGTCCTCCATGTACAGAGGCAGGTGAGCGATGTGAGCTGTGCTACACTTCTGCAGTTGATAACTCCTAAGAAGGGTCCGTATCAGGATGTGATATGGCTACTGCACGCCATCAGTATGATGTCTCTGCATTTATTAAATAATTCAAAAAGGAATCAACATGAACCATGCTCCCTATGACAGATAATTTTATTTTATTTTTTATTAAATCATAAAGAGGTAGATCATGTATATATTAACACATTTATGGGGTACAATATGCTGATTTCATATATTATTTGGAATGCTTAGATTGTACTGGTTAATATATCCCTTACCTCATTTACTTAATTATTGTGTTATGACATTTATACTCTATACTTAATAGATCTGACATGTACTGGACACTTTTTATGTGTAATAATTCCTTCACTGCAAAAAGTATATTCCTCTATACATAGATTAAGAATGATTATATGGCTAAGCATACTTATGGAATATTGATAAGTGGCAACATTTCATTCAAATTATCCTAAATGCATACCTGTATAATACCCATTGTATACTGAAATTCCACAAATTTGTAAATTTATTTTAATGTATTATAAATTCTACTTTTTCTAGCACCAAGAATTTGAAAATTCTCTACTTTAAAACAAACAAATGACCAAAAATTTTCTATAGCATATTCTGGAAAAAATGAGAATTACTCATTCAAATTCTTGCATTCACAGGCACACACACAAACACACAACACCTCAAATCAAAAAAACCCACCTAAATTAATAATTTTCAGATCTTTTACTGAGGAGCTTATTGTGGAGATTATTATAAAAAGGACATTTTCCATGTTAAAATATGAATTTCCAAATGACTTCCTCTAGCATACTAATAAGTTATAGACATGACCTAAAAATAAATATTTTTTTAACCTTTGGAAACAAAAATAAGGAGTAAACTGCCTATTCCTCTAGAGCAGTGGTTCTCTACCTTCGTAATGCTGTGATATATTTTCATTGTTACAAAGGGGTGACGACCCACAGGTTGAGAACTGCTTTATAGAAAACATATATTTGTTGCTCCAAAGGGGAACAGATTAGATCTTTCTCAAGTTTTTTATCTCCTGCTTCTTATACCTCTAATGAGGCAAAGGTATTAGCCTATGACATATAAAATATAATTCCCTTTTGTCCATTTTGAACATCTCAAACATTTGGTAATTACTATGGTGATTAAAGAACATTATGAAATTAGATGGTTATTGTTTCTTATTACAGAAATTTTACATGTAATTTTGAGTTCTGACAGAATATTATTTACTAACCAGAAATATTAATAATACATATAAAAATGTTTATAGCACTAGCTGAGAAGAAGTATAGGAGTTTACCTCCCCCAATTTTTCCTTTGTAAATTATCTTCTATATTGCACAGCATATTAAAGACCAACCTACAAAGGAAGAGTCCAAGTACATTACTCAAGGCAGAGCACTGCAAGAATGTTGAATATTTCAGGATGTTTTATCGTATCACAAAGAGGGCTAAGGTCTATGAGGCAAATGTTCTGTTTCTCTATGTTGACTGTGCGAGACATGGAACGATATTTTTCTACATCTTTTCAAGTTTATCGACTAAGAGCAAATTTTGAAAGGTTAGAGAAAAGAAAGTCAACATGCAAAGAGGAAGGACAGTTTTAAAAGGGTTTTCTAATTTTGCTTTTCAAATTATGGTCTATGGACCAGGAGCACCCAGCAACACCTGGGTGGGAGCTCATGAGAAATGCAGAATCTTAGGCTTCAGTCTAGACATATTAAATCAGAATCTGCATGGTAGCAAGATTCTCCCTGATCTGTATACACATCAAAGTCTCAGAAGGCATATTATATTACACAGGTGTATATAATCCATTCTCCTTGACACTCAAGAAGATTTAGCCTGCCTCATATACATGTTTCTCTATGATAGGAAGGGGCTGTGCTCTCTCATTGTAGACAGAAAAAAATTACATGCATAAAGGATGTGATTTACTACATATTACATTGTCAGAGATGATACATTTGTTCTTAGCAATCGATATTAAAATGATTTCTTTTTATTGTTCTAAAACTTAAGGCTGTAAAGGGAATACTGTTTTAGGTGATAAAAACACTCTTGCTAACATCAATGAGTTTTTATGTAATTACAAGCTCTATGGTACATAAAGAGAATGGTCTCCAGAATGAGTTTACTTTCTATATTAATTTTCTTATTATTTTAACTATAAGTAATACGAGCTTTATAAATCAATGTAGTTACATGTTAAAGTCACTTTGTACTTTTCTATTTTCCTTATTTACTGGTGATTATTTAATTTTGTTATATCCATGTCCCCATCTGAATTATTTTGGTTTTTTGTGTTTATTTAAATGAGAAAAATTTATTTCATTTTAAAGCTATTTATTCCTAATTGTAATAAACAAATATTTATTACTCTACAGGAATTAGGGCAAAGCACAGTATGGAGAATGGTGTAAATTAAATGAGGTACAAGAAAAAAATCCTCTCTCAAATACACTCCAGATTATCAAGGTAGTTAAAACATATACACAAATAATCACGATTATTCTCAATGACAAAGGAAATGCTATGGGAACAAAGCATTTTCAAAAGCAGTCACTTCTGATTTGTGGAATCAGTTAAGACTTCCTCAAGGAGAAAGCATTTAAAGGAGGATGAGGAGGATGGTTAGGATGACAAAAGAAGAAGAAATGTTAGCAAGGGGTATTTCATGCAGTGAGAAGAGCGAGGATATTTCCATGTGGTGGATCACTATAAAAAAGTGCCCAGTGAATGGGGCAACACAATACCTTTCTCACATTCGGTTAGCTACTTCTATCAAAGTGTATAAAATTAAAAAGATGTCTCTTGCTGGCGAGGCGCCCATAGCTCAGTGAGTAGGGTGCTGGCCACATACACCAAAGCTGATGGGGTAGAGTCCAGCCTGGGCCTACTAAACAACAATGACCATTGCAACCAAAAAATAGCAGGGCATTGTGGTGTGTGCCTATAGTCCCAGCTACTCAGGAGGCTGGGGCAAGAAAATTGCTTGAACCCAAGAGTTTGAGGTTGCTGTGAGCTGTGACATCACTGCACTCTACCGAAGGGCAACATAGTGAGACTTCATCTCAAAAATAAAAATACATATATATCTCTTGTAAAAATGTATATTATAACCTCATATAAAAGATTTAAAACTACAAATTAACAAAGGAAATGGCAAGATGATAGTGCTGGTTTAAAAGAGAAAAATTTGCGCAGCAATGTTGTAAGATTACATACAAGATTGGTTATCATCCTACAGGATAAAATAATAACATGGAGGATTATATTTTCCTGAACTGAGAACATTTATTACTGGTCAGTCTTTTAAAAATTAACATACAATTTTATAATCTGGTTCTAATCAATAGCAAATAGAAATCAAAGTTACAATTCTCTAGAGCACCAGATGACTCTTAAGTGTGTTAGTTTGATAAGACTCTCATAGAACCTCAAAAGGGCTAGTCTAGATTATTTTTAATTGATTTGTTGAACACTTTGTTAAGTAGCTATTATCAGCCCCAGTTCATAGAGTAAACTGAACCTTAGAGATCTCAGGTGAATCGGGCAAATCACATGGTTGTTATACAAATTATTTTAGATCCTAATTCCAGTGTATTAGATCTCATAAGCACTGTCTTTTCACTATACTAAAGGTAATACAGTCAATACTTATTCTGTCCCAGGCAACATCTAAGTGCCTAACTGATCAACAATAAAATGAATTTACTCCTTAAAAAAAAAACAAAATAAAGACTAAACAAACCAATCAAAATCCATGAAGATGTTACATTCCTTCTATAGAAATCAAGAGATTGATTTGCTCAGATGTGAAAAAAGAAAGGGAAAGTGATAAAGTCAGTGGCAAAAAACTTGAGGCAGTAGGTCGAAACAGCATTCTAAGATTGTACAGTGCTCAGAGAACCACACATTTCAGTGTGTGCTGGGGATATGACAAAAACTGTGCACACAGCCCAGTGCGGATGGAGATGCTACTAGTAATCTTTCCTTAAGATGCTAAACTTTGCTTTTGGGATGGGTAATGTTTTTGGAGCATACATCAACTTGTGATTTAGGGTGAAGTCATGAAGTCCTTTTCCTGAAACATGTATTATTTGAGATTTATATACTTTTTGAAGATACTAAGTATTTATTTTAACATGAGTATATCTGTAGGTGAAAGTGAGGACTCCTATAAGATTTTCAGACATCAAAATAATTTGTGTATGTATGTATTAAGTACACTGCTCAAGAACTGGTGTTTTGACTACCATGTAGGATGGAGAATAATGCAATTCTTTGCTTCTTCCAGTAAGCACCAGTACCAAACTTCCTATTTAAGACTGATCCAATTCCAAACATTTGATTTCATTAAAACACACACACACTGTTCCTAGGCAAGAGTAGAGATGAGCATAATGGTGTATTTAAAGACATGAATTCTGAAGCTAAATGCCTCGGTTTAAATTTTGACATCTCTAATTACCAGCTCATAAGTAGACCTTGACCTTTTCTTAACTTCTCTGTGTTTCATTTTTCTTATCTTTATATGGGAGGTAATGATAGTACTGCCCTGTTATGAAGTTTTTTCTTGTTTGTTTGTTTTTGTTTTTTGCAGTTTTTGGCCAGGGTTAGTTTTGAACCCACCACCTCTGGCATATGGGGCCAGCACCTTACTCCTTTGAGCCACAGGAGCTGCCCCCAGTTATGAAGTATTGATAAGTTTGTACTGTTTACAGCAGTGTTTGGCTTATAGAATTATATAAGTATTAGCTAAAAAAGTAGATGTGCCCATATTCCAACTTTTTCCCCTTTCTTATGCTTAAAACATACAGAAAGCCCCAGGTATAATGCCACTTCTTAAGGTTTATAACATTTCTTTGACTATATTTAGGAGAATATAGGTCATTAGCTGGGCCTTCAAAAATCTTCTGAATTCATAAATGGTATTCACAGATGCTTCAAAAAATGCCTTCTATACTCTAAATTTTATTTTCTTCTAAAATAGAGAAATCAGCCATAGATTCCTTTCTCTTTCTGAAGGATAATAATACAATTCCACTTAAAATTACATAGCCCTTCTGACTAATTAATTTTATAATGTTAAATATGAGTTTAGTGCTTTTTAGAGAAATATATAACTATTGTGTATTCTATTCCAATTCCTAAGCATTGTCATATTGTACCATCTTTTGAATTATTAAGTTAATTAACTCTACCATTATCTTACACACTTTGATGATTTTATCTTGTGGAATTTGCTACTACTGTTTTGTTTCTCAGGATCTTGTTGCAAAAACTTCAGTTCTTGTGGCTACTCTTGATGTTTTTATTGAAAAGGTATTTTATGGGACTTTCTATATTTTAATGTTTGTGATTTAATCACAGTCAGGGAAATTCTATACATTGATTTAAATAAGGACCAATCTGAAATTCACATGTTATTCCAATAAAGTTAAACATTACCTTCTTATAAATAAAATCCTGTCTCTTAACTAACTTGACCTAGAACACATAAATTTGACTTTGAAAAATTTTCTTTTGTGGATGTAATGCAAGATTAGTATTTCTAGGGTTCTTTTCCATGATACTGCGTAATGTTTGACATTTATTTAACTCACCCTGGAGTTCTGAATTTTCATGCATTCTAAAGATGAAAGATCTTATATAATTCCACATATTTATGCAAACGTACTGCTCACCTTGTGAAGCACATAATATTTTAAAATTTTCATTATGTAAATTTTCAACATTTTATTTATATTCTTCAAGTGCGGTTTTTCCATACAGTGACTGATAAGAAAATGAACAGATATTTACAGATAAAGTAAGAAGAGAGGTGGAATTCTGAAAAACAACATATTTATGGATTCATATGCTTTACTACAAAGATTTTTTTTTTTTATTATTTGAGAATCAGGGACATAAAACTAGATGATTTTCTATGACACAGAGAGTCAGTTCAGCGAGTGAGTTCATACTTTTGGCTGAAGATATAATTCTTGTACAAATTATAAATATAAATCTTTAGCAAGCTCTGTTTCTTAACCACATTACCGGCCTTAGTATATTACATGAGCATATTCACATTTGAACAGTAGAGGGAGCTCTAAAAAAGCTTAGCAAATTAGTGAAAAGTTATAGTTAATGTTTATTTAAGACTCCAAATAAAAATTACTAAAAAAATTATTTGCATTGTAAATCAATAAATATATTTTATTTTTTAAAAATAATGTACATTCAAAATGTAATGTTATTAGTATGTTTTTCTCATTTTTAATGTCTTGGATAACTGTGTTATTTTAAAGTTCTCTAGATACACATAAGACTTTTTTTTATTGTTAAAAAAACCCATAATGTTTATGTATAAATATAGTTAAATTTACCGATTAAACTAAGCCATTTCTATGACTTACCCTCTCCATTTCAGGTATGACATAGATAGTTTGTGAAAACTGAGACCATTGCGTCACCAAGAACGTTATTGTTCTAACATTTGACTTACCTTCCCTGTGGATTGAGTCAAAACTGGACTGGGGAAAATGAAATCTCCTCACATCTCAGAACTACCCAATGCATGTGGATAGTTAGACAACAGTTGATAGTTACTGAGCACTTACTAGAATCTTAAAGTTCTTTTGGGCACTTTAAAAAATAAAAAAGAAATACAAACAAGTAAAATCTTTCTCAGAAAAGGGGGTTGGCTATAACAACTTGTACCCCTCAGACCCTATTCGAGGATTATACAGCAGAACAAGGAAAATTTTTTAAATTAATACTGAATCATAAATATTCAACAAATACTCCTTTCTTTTATATCCATATACATTAGAACTAGTTAAATATACGCAATCTATTCTCCATAACTCCACAATCCGAACATCTCTGAAACCTGATTTTTCCCCAGATAATTTCCTTTGTGGCAAAACCCAGCCTGACTTGAAGAAACTCAGCAATAAATGCGACCTCATTTAATGCAAGCTATATATGATCATATATTTTATACTTTTTAAAAACACCCGTTATTTTGTTTCACATGAACATTTTGATTACTACATGGCCCATCCAGGCTCCCTTGTCGATATTATATGTGAGTCACTATGAATAGAAAATCTTATGTATGTATTCCTTTGCCATTCTAGACCAGTGGTTCTCAACCTTCCTAATGCCGCAACCCTTTAATACAGTTCCTCATGTTGTGCTGACTGCCAACCATAAAATTATTTTCGTTGCTACTTCATAACTGTCATTTTGCTACTGTTATGGATCATAATGTAAATAGCTGATAAGAAGGGTGATCTTAGGCAACCCTTGTGAAAGGGTCGTTTGATCCCCAAAGGAGTCATGACCTACAGGTTGAGAACTGCTCTTCTAGACCCTGAAGACTTATGAACTCTAACACAATTGGCCCTGAAGATTTGCAGTGGGATTGTGGTCTTGTATCTGTCTCCAAACTCTCTTCAGTACATGTTGATCATTAACTTTAATTAATGTTATTTGAAAATATAGATGGAATTCTCTCATGCAGAGAAGATCAGAGCAATGACCTGTCCTTGAACAGGCCTTCCTGTCCAAGGAAGGAAGTTTATATCAAGTGATTGAGTAATTGAGTATATAAATTATGGAAATATTCTAACGGCATTATGTAGAAACCCTGAATTCTCACTAACCATAAAGACTACTTCTTTCTGCTTTGATGGTACCCTATTCAGTTGCAGATTTCTCCCACTAATTCTGAAATACATTTACATCATTTAATAGAACATGAAATGTGAAGGCTTTGCTTATTGGGAAGCACTAAAAAATCTGTTAGATAGGAGATGACAAATCAAAGAGAAAATAATTCAGATTATACTCTGAGAGGGGATTGATGATGAAATAATTTAAAAACCATCTAATAGACTTTTAAATAATCTTGGTTCTGGTGTAAAAAAAGCTTGATGGATGAGATGACAGAAATATTACTATAATTTCTTTGTATAAAATATAAATATTTTTCAAGAACAGCAATGTGGATTATTTGAATAGAAAACAGCAATGTTTTCTATTGCTGAAAATGACACATAAGAAAATAAACAAATATCAATGAAAAGGGCCAGTTAAAATTTATGCAAATAACTCTATGAATCATATAATATTGTGCAAGCACTCCTATTGTCCAAATGTCTTTAAAATCTGTATACATCAATAGTTTTGATAGAGATTGAATGCAGCCTAATGAGTACAAATAGTTTTTTTTTTTGGTTCATAATAAGAAACCCTTCCCCTCCCAGAAGTTTTCAGGATCAACTAAAGCAAACCTAAAACCCACAGTTTCAAATGTTATATAAAGAAAAAAAAAGTTTAGCTACTCTCATAAAGATACATGAGATACATAAGATAAATGTAGCTCCGGCAGAGTACGAAATGGCATTGAAAAGAATGACTTCTATGAAATTTATGAATATGAGTTCAAAAATTTCAAACAGAATAGAACAGTTGTAAACCAACAAGCTGAATACGTATTTTCCCCTGAAAGCACAATCATCCAATTTTCAGGTAAAATAAGAACTGCGGTTATTTCCAAGGTTGCTGCTACTGTTTTCCTTCTTCTAAATGATAGACTGCTTTTGTCTTTTCCTTATCTCACCTCCTCTTTTTCCACTGCAGGGCTTGTTTATGTGCTGGTCACAGCATTATTTTGGTTTCCCCTGCTGTGTTGGTGTTAAAACAAATTAGCTTAATATATTCTCCTAAAGGGAGCTGATTTAGCCTTTTTCTTTCCCACAGATAAAGATACAAATGGTTTAATAAATTTATTTTAAGATAGTTGAGTTTTACTGCCTCTGTGACTGACGTCCTGCTGGGGAGTCTCAGGGTGTCCCAGTGAAATATTTTGAAAGACACCTGAAGAGCAGAGCCTCTGCTTCATGTGATGAGAACACTGGGGTCATCTAGTTTTCTTCGCTTTTCTTCTTTTCCCCCCTTTCTTTCTGTTCCCTTTCTCTCCTTCTTGCTTTGTCCCTCATCTTTTCCTTCCTTCTTTTCCTCTCTTTCTTCCCTTAATCTATGACAATGTTCCCTGGAGCACAGTTAAGGATGTGTTTTGTAAGCAATAATAACTAAAGAACTTGTTACAAGTACAGACATTTGAGTTAACTTTTTTACTATCTTATATCTTCACCCTAAGTTATAAGCATACGAATTTTTAACACTGATCTGGTTTCCTTGAAATTTTACTTCTGATTAGGCTGACTTGGGAGCTTCCTAACATAAAGTGCTCTGAACAAGAGAAAAACAGAAAGCTTTGAGTCCAGACCTCAGGTGCACAGAAGACCTTGGACGTGAGTGGTGCACAGGGCTCACAGGACGCCTCAGCACTCTCCCCCACGCGCCTCTCTGCTTATTTTCTCTTGATAGCTCTGGATATTCTAATTTGAGACTTCACTGCTGAGCAAGTAACATGCCCTCTCTGCAGACATTATCAGGAAAATTCCTAGGCAAACAATAGCATTTCAAGCTTTACCCCACCCCCATTTCTTTGGAAAGGCTCTTTTGTCTAAAAGTTCTCTTGAGCTTGTCTTAGTCCAGCATCTACTACTGCAAGGTAAGGTTCAGACTTCTGGTTCTCCTTGGTGCAAGAAAGTGAATGCTATTTTTGTATTTCAGTACTAACTTGGTGAACAAATAACCTACCTGTTCTTGAGAAGAGGTTTTGATTTTTCCCTAAATAAATCCTCACAGTGACAGTGAACTCAGCCACCAGTGTAGATGGCAACCACATTTCCTCACTCGGTTGGTAAACACAGATAAGCAGGTGATAGATACAGGCGGACAATGACGAGCCGACTATGGAAGTTGACACAGTCATTGATGTTACCATGCTTAGAGATTATAGCAAACTCTCCTATATCAGCATGTCTATCAACTAATCGAGACTGCAGCAATACCTAACTATAGGTCACCATACATTGGCCAAATGACTGAATATTTTTCAATATTTAATTACCAGGAACTAGCAAAATGTTTCCCAAATAACACCTTTTTTCCCTTGAATAAGTTATGTCACACAAGGTAGGTTAGTGAACCTTTAACTAGTTTAGAATTCCAAACTTAAGTTAATCACAGGCAAGGGCTTAGGAGGAAAAATGGTTGTTGTTTGGAAACATTTTCCAAAGTTTCAAAGTTTCCTTTGTTGTGTGACCCCTGGAAGGGAGACAAATGGAAAAAAAAAACTTATGCTTTAATTTAGTGCAATACTGTAGACTTACACTTGACCATGAAATCCAAAAATGGTAGAATTATCTTCACTGTGGATAAATGTTTATGGGAATGTTTAGGATACTTTGACTATTGTGTATCAATGACTATCTGCACATCAATCTTATCTTTGAATCATATTAAATATTTTACCTATTAATATACTATTTCTGTTGAGATTAAGTTATGATCGTAAGAAATGAAAAAAACAATTAATTCCATAAATAAATTACAGGAGTTGAGTGTGTAGCAATAGACGAGAAATTAAAATGAAAATTTTCTGGGTATCACTGTCAGATTAAGGCTTTGTGATCTCATCAAAGAGGAGGAATGAGCAGAGTTGAGAGTAGAGTAATTTAGAAACAAGCCAAATTCATTCTAGCTTTAGGTGGCTGATTGTTTTAAGTAAATTTCATTAGACGTCTCAGCTTGCCTGAGATGATCAAGATTTATATTATGGTCCTGAGTTAACTTTTAGTACCTCTTACACTCTCAACACCTCTTAATCAGAAAATAAATCATATGGTCATTCCAAATATGAGATACTTTTTACCAGGTAAATATAAAAAAAGTTATAAAGTTTATATTAGATGTCTGAATAAGAGACAAAATACCACATATGCAAATATTGCCTTATATAAAAAAAGAAAGATACAAAAGTCATCTCTTACATAAACACATTTGTGTGGTGGAGACAAACAGAGGTTATTAATTTTACAGTTATATAATTTGATTGCGGATTTGGTTTGCATAAAGCTCAAAGTACAAATGACAACTTTTGCTACAGAAATATGAACTATGGACACCGTATCTGGTCTATTCCCAACTCTGTGTATTTGGGAGATGAGTTAATTGTTCCAAGCCAGAAAGACCATTGTGCTACACTCAGCAAGGTCATGGCATCACAGAGCTGGGAAAGATTAACCTGTGTTCCAATTCGAGCCATTAACTTCTTGCTCTTTGACTCACATGTGGGCCACACAAATATGATTTGAATAAAAATGTAAGGACAAAATTATTTTGAGGGAGCAGTGAATATCTTCCTTGTTAAAATTATCCCATGTTATAATAAGATCCATAGAGGGTAAGGGAGGGTTTTGAATTACTGTAATCAAATATACATAAGTGGACCCCAACTACGTGGCAAATTAGAGGCTCTTTATTTATTGTATTATGATTTTTCTTAGGCTCATAAAAGCTCTTAAGCTTACTCCTTCAGTATAGACTAAAAACTAGTTTTTCTAAGTTAACAGTATCCCAATTTTTTAAAATATAAGGTGTATAACATTCCGATGATAGCAGACTATTAGGTCATATTTTAGTTATAAAAGCAGAGAACTACTTCTTTATAACCTGGACATTATAAACACTAAATCTTGAAGCAATTTTTGAAGCATATTTAAGTTTAAAAAGTTACTTAAAGGACATTAATTAATAGTGTAGACATTGGGAATTTAATTACTTATTATGGTAACAAATTATGTCGCATGAAAAAATTAATAATGCTGTGGCATATCAAATTTTTTTTTTACTATCAACATCCTTAACATCAGATAAAAATTGACAACTAAGAAGCAAATACCAAAGATCTGTGAATTCAAACTCATTATTTCTTCCATACCAAAATTAGCCAAGCATAATACAATTAGTATTAAAGCAGAATTTTTTATAAAGGAATAGGATAATGATGAAAAAGAACAACTTTGTCCTTATGTACAAATTAAGAGAAGCATTTTATTTTTATTTATTTCTCATTACCAGAGGGTTTTTATTTTCATTATTTTTTTTTAAATTTCAGGTTAATATGAGAATATAAGAAACCAGGTCACAATATTTGAATTTGTTAGATGGAGTCCCTCTTATAGTTGTGTTCCACACCCAAAAAATGTACCATACACCCTTACATTGTGCCCATTAAGGGGGAGCACCCCCAATCCTCCCTCTTCCCCTTGCCTATTCCCCCTTCCCTCCAGCTTAAATTGAAATGAGTTTATCTCCTGTGTGGGCATGAATTCGATCACCTACTGGATTCATATTTGTACTGAGCTCATTGGATGTCAGCTTTTCTATTCTTTTGATACTTTACTGAGAAGAATGTGTTTCAACTCTGTCCAGGTTAATACAAGAGATGTAAAGCCAAGGACACGACAATCAAAGCAAATAGACAACCTTCAGAATGGGAAAATATACTTGCATGCTACAAATCTGACAAATGGTTTGATAACTAGGATCTATAGAGAACTCAAATTCATCAACAGAAAAAGAACAAACCATCCCATTTATCACTATGCAAGAGACATGCACAGAACCTTCTTGGAGGATGACAGACCAATGGTGAAGAGAAACATTTTAAAGGTTCTCATGAAGCAGAAATCAAACTGATATTTTGAGTTGCTTAACGGAGATGTGGCAGCTTAACACTCTCAGATAATCATAGACCATTATTACGAAACCAATAATATGTTTCTGATTATGATTAATATAAATTATTGAAGAAAATCTAATATAAAAAGAAGTGATGAGGAGAGTGTCAAATGGCAGAGCCAGGAAAACCATTTTGTTTTCTATTACAGAAATACAATAATTTATGAATTGATTAGCTCATTAAACATTCCTCAGTTTTTTAAGAAATTCAACTCAGTTTAATGGAAGATCCTTTAGATGGAAGAAAAGGAGGCAAAGTTTCAGAGCTCATGCCAACTTTTTCCTTACTCCTTCCCCTATAATTACCTATCCATGAAACCATTGATTCAAGTTGATCATTGGTTCAGTTCAGGGAGAGGGTATAAAGAAAGGGAAAGTAGAAAGGATTGCTGTGGACAGTACTACTCAGGCCTTGCACTAAGGGCACATATTCACTGAGCTTCATTCATTTTCATTGGAAATATGTATTTCAGAGAGAGATAAAATATGGGTGGAATTTTAAAATATTTTTAGCCAAGGACCTTATTCTTAGTGCAGCATATAAGAAGACCTGACAAAAGTGTTACTTCAGGTATGCTCTACTGGACAGCATGAATACAGTCTGCAAGACAACAGACAACAGAAATCTGCTTCATCACAATCTCGCAGGCGGAGAATGGTGACTTTTATTGTCCAATGCTTGTTTTACAAGTTCCGAAGAGAATTTTAATGAAAAGGAACAACTGATACTAAATAAGAGATCCAAGCAAAGAGAAAGTCCACACTATGCTGATCTTGGTAAGAGTCATGACGAGGTGTGTGCAAAGGGAGAGAGAGAGAGATTGAGAATGAATGAGAAGTGAGGGGCTATCAGGAGGAGGTTTGAAAGACCAGAATAATTCTAAAATAGTCATACTAACATGAGAGAGCTCATTGATTTATTCTGATCATAGTTTCAGTGGTTTATTATTGACTATTTACCGTAAGCCAGGCATTATACAAAGCATTTTACACATGTTAATTCCAATTTTTCTAAAAATACCATAATGAAGATGAAATTATGCTCATTTTATAGATGGAGAAACTAAACCTTACAGAAGTTAAATATGCCATCCAAGCAAATGCCATGAAGTGGTGAATCTAGATTTGGAAATGCAGTGTCTGCCTCCAAGATAGCAACTATCAGTCTTTGTTCTGTGACTAAATTTCCCAGATAGTCAGTTAGAAGCTGAGCTCAAGAGATAAATACAGCACGCCACTAAATACAAGACATTCGCATTCTGGATGTAAATGACAAGTGCAGACGTTGCCCTCTCACTGAAATATGGGAGGAGAATGCCAGCAGCCTGGTCTCTGAAAAGTGTCCTGAAAGGGATGTGTGTTGTCCTGAATTTCAGAGATGTTTTATCAGAATGAAGAGAAATGAAGATTTTCTCATGTAAATATTCAGACAGATGAATAGTATGGAGACGAGATGTACATCATTATGAGAGGGAGTGCAAGAACATTGACTTTTCTTGGATAAGAAGGATTGCATCAGAGAGTAATAAAAATAATAGTTAAAGAGTAGGCAGGAAATTTTGAATGGTAATCACATTCTTGCTTACTTTCTGAATGTTTGCCTTATCTCATCCACATCAGATTGCTCTTATTCTCTGAGCTGAAGCACTTCCTGTGTCTACCACTTGTTCAGCACACAAATGTTTCTTTAGCCTATCTTTAGATGTCTTTGACGCCAACCAACCAGAGATTATATATTTAAAAGATTTTCCTAGTTTTGCACATTATACACAACTAAAATAATTGGCTATTTGTGGCTATGATTTTCAGTTCAGGTTGATTTTTTTTTTTTTTTAATTTTGGGATGCTTGAGTATACAAGATGGCCACAAAGTTATTTTAAATTTTATATAGATTTTATGGCCACCTTGTATTCACTTTTTTTTTTTTTTTGGCTATGTCACCCAAACTTGTGTAGAAATTTTGGGCTCAAGGGATCCTCCCACTTCAGTCTCGCAAATAGTTGGGAGTAGAGAGTGCAGGTGTGTGCATCCGCACCCAGCTGAGTGTACATATATATGTGTATACAATTGTGTGTATATCTATGTGTATACATACATGTGTGTATATGTGTGTATAATTGAGGAAGAAAGGAAAGGTGCTTGCTCCATATTTATTGATATGACATATTTCTTAAAAGATTCAGACAACACAATTTAGGAAAAAACGATTTACGTATTATCCACCTTGTTAACATTTTTCTAACTTTATGTTTCTAATGCTAGCTAAGTTTCTAAGTTTGACTGCTTTCTCCTATGTCCTTTCTTCTTTGACTAAATTATTTTAGGGTTGAGCCAATTCTTCTGATTAGTGGTGTGCAACCATTCTAAAAATCTGTTAATAACATACTTTATCCAGTTAAGATTATAACATGATAGCTTTCCGGATATATTTACACAAATTTATTTTTTCATTTTTCTTCTAGCCATGCCATGAAAACAGTGAAACATAATGACTTAAGAAAATAAAAGAGATGGCATGAAACATTGAAGTTCATAATACCTCCACAAGTGTCAAACAACTAATTCTATACAGGGTGGATAAATCTGTCAGTTTAGTGCATGGGCCAAAAACTAGCCTAATCAAGTTTTAAATAATATGCTAATAAATCAATTAAAATGCTAGGCACTTTTAAGAGAGGCCTTCAGGCTCGGCGCCTGTGGCTCAGTGGGCTAAGGCACTAGCCACGTACACCTGAGCTGGCGGGTTCCAATCCAGCCCAGGCCTGCCAAAAACAACAATGAAGGCTGCAACCAAAAAAGGGTCAGGTGTTGTGGCAGGTGCCTGTAGTCCCAGCTACTTGGGAGGCAGAGGCAGGAGACTCGCTTGAGCCCAGGAATTGGAGGTTGCTGTGAGCTGTAATGCCACGACACTCTACCCAGGGTGACAGCTTGAGGCTCTGTCTCAAAAAAAAAACCAAAAAAGGGCGGCTCCTGTGGCTCAGCGAGTAGGGCGCCGGCCCCATATACCTAAGGTGGCGGGTTCAAGCCCGGCCTCGGCCGAACTGCAAAACAAAAAAATAGCTGGGCGCTGTGGCGGGCGCCTGTAGTCCCAGCTACTCGGGAGGCTGAGGCAAGAGAATCGCTTAAGCCCAAGAGCTGGAGGTTGCTG